>CM068826.1:32781216-33056216 GCA_028554795.2 Sinohyriopsis cumingii
ACACTAATTTCTTAATGTTGATAATGTTGAGCGCAAGCGAGGCAGCTGTTTATTACGACTTTTGTGTCTCTGGTAAGACTCGTCCGGGGTTTGAACACCAGGCCTCCATCATCCGAGACGGACGCTCTAACCACTAGGCCACCGGAGCGATCCTTGCAGGGGTGTAGTGCTTTTGGAATGGCGTTCCCTTACTCTTTTGCCCCTTCCTTTACTGTTGCTTTTCTTCTTTTGTGTGTGTGTGTGTGTGTGTGTGTGTGATTTTTTTGCGATCGCCATTGTGTTATGTATATTTGATTTAATATATATTTGATTTGATTTAATTGTTTGTAAGTTTTAAAATCTTTTATTTTTAATTTTATTACATGTCAAAGTAATGTAATTTTTGTTGTCTAGGAATTGATGTTCTCCAGAAATTAGTTAGACCTGACTGTTTAGTCGTAAATACCGAACTTTGTATCTTTTGCTGACCTAGTTCCTGGCCTTGATTGAGAATCAAGTAAACAACTTATTTTTTGGTAAATTCATTTTTAATGTGAATGATAAAAGTGAAATCGAGGCTGTACTGGAATACGTTACCTTGGACATGCAAATACCTTTAAAACTGTTCTGGAATGAGATCACGTGACCCTCATACGGGTATCTGTTTTGCGCATTATTTTTCTGTATAACCTTTGTCTATAGAGAAATACTCTCAGTTGTGCGTTTACCTTGGACACTGGAAAAGTGTTTGTTTGTGACCGGTTTGGAGTTACATTTTAATTTTTATTCAAATGATTTGGATTCTAAAAGATTAATTCTTTTTCCTGGAAATATTTGAGTGCTCATACAGAATTCTTGGACAAAGACATTTATTTAAATTTTATTCGGAAATTCGAACACAGGAATATTATTGTCTGCGGAATAACAAAGAACTGTAGACACTACAGCACCATACTGACTACAGTATACGTCATCGCCATCCATTTTGGAATTTTTCTTCGAGACTCGAACTTGAATTCATTAGAACATTTCATTACAAGGACTTCTAAAATTTAATTCGTGGATTATTCTTGGATTATTTTTGGATTTGATTCTTAAAACCTAAGTTCTTATTTTTTCATTTTTATAGTGTTTTTCCAGGGAAATAAATTATTTGTTAAATTTTAGAAAGCTTGTTGCTTTTACCCTTTCTTTTGTTACTGTTTATTATAGCCTAGTCACGTAACATAAGAATCCCCCCCCCCCGCCCCGCATCTAAGTAACATGCGTTCTCTCACTACTTTATTTATTTTCTCACGTTATTTAGTACTATACACGACTGCAGTACGTACTTTCTACCAAGACTACAAAACCGGGGTGCTCCGACAGACTACCGAAGGGAATTAAAATAATAAAATAAGATACAATGATTGAAGGTGAAATGTACAGCTAAAGTTCAAGAAGAAAACAAGCAGGAAATATCTTTTGTCAAAAAGCTTAGCGCGTACGTTTCACTACATTTCATTAACTGGAAACTTTAATTTATGCCCGGTATGTGCGGTATGTCCAATTTCGATCAAGTGGCTGCAGTGAGGTTCAAAATATAAGTGATTAAGGGTCTAACCGTGTCAGGCCTAAATATACTACAATGAATAAACGCAAAGAAAATTTAATTTTTTGTCGAATGTGAAATTATAATTTTACAGATTAAAAACCATAAAGACATAAAGAGTACATAGTAGAGACACATCAATATCAACCAGTGGCGTCGCTAGGGGGTTGCGGGGGGTGCGGACCGCACCGGGTGACACCATCTCAGTGGGGTGACACCAAAATGAAAAACTGCAAATTTTACAGAGCACACATTGCTCGGTCTAGTCGGATTTCATAAGCGGATAACCGATCATAGTTAAATACATGACTAGCAGGCACAGCAGTGGCGTCGCTAGGGGGATGCGGGGGGTGCGGACTGCACCGGGTGACACCATCAGAGGGGGTGACACCAAAATGACATTACTAAGGATTCTGTATGGTCTGTTACTGAAGGAGGACCATGGCGGTGACACCATGAGCTACCGCACTGGGTGACACCAACCCGAGTGACGCCACTGATATCAACGCCTTTTATTTACTAAAAACAAGTTTTAAAGATCGCTTAGCAAAAAACTGTAGACTTCAAAAATATAATATCGCAATCAACGAGAAAAAAGAATCATGACATAAACGACGAAAAGCTCAAAAGGCCTCCAAACGCAGGCCATTTAAATATTAATTTAATGTAGAAGTTGTGTAATTTTTTTTTCTATAATTTGCCTTCTAATACATTTTATTTCTTTTTTTTAAAACTTATAGTTGTCTCAGTTTCTTGGTCAAATGCAGTCAAGTTCCACGAGCTGTTGAATAGAGATTACATAAAAAATAGTTATATACAAATTGGCAAAAGTTGTTCATATGGTCCTGTCATTCTTTTATACAGCATGCCTTTGAATTTCTTTTTATTGATTCTGTCTCTTTAATCAGTTTCCATTTCTAATTCTCCATTATTTTCACCTCTGTGGCATACAAAAATAAAGTCATGACCTGTATAAACGTTTAAAAAATCGAAGTCTTCATCTATCATGCTGAACGACAACAATGATGACAACGACAAAGGCGATTATGATGGACAAAAGTTCATGAACTTTGTTCCGTCTACAAGAACTAACAGTCATTGCATTATTTTTGTTACAACAATTCGTAAAATGGACTTTTTACATGCGCCGAAAATATGCGCGTAAGGTTCATTTTGTGCTGCACATATCCTCAAGCTATTCAATCATTAGAACACTGAAGGGGTCAACATTTTATACAATAAAATAGTATAAAACTTTTAATTGGGTGAAAATATTATCTTTTAACCTCAAAGAAATGTAATATTTAGCACATATCTAAGGTTTCCTGAGCTAAACAGTTTTCCTGAAGATGCATTCGGACTACTTCGGCTATTTCTGCGATACAACAACATGTTTCAGATGTATGTCGGCGCAGTAATTTACAGGGTGAAAACAAATCATACATTTTAAGGTGGAGCTCTACTGTTTCTTATATAACATAAGGTTGAATTTTTAAAGAAAAGAATTTCCCATGTTTTCCTTACTGCTTTTACTGACTGTTTAAAAAATGACATTGTATATATTAGTTATTGTTAAAAGAACTTATAATTCCCTTTATTTTGGTGCATGAGTGATGGGTGTAATTTGGGTTATAGATCACACAGCTTAACTTACTTCAGATGTTCACCAATACAAAAACAAAAGAAGGAAAAAAAAACCCTGCTAGCTCCCTTTGGTCATTTTCACTTCCTTCAGAGATAAATCGTAAAAGAAAAAGAGCCGATAATTTAATAAAAAAAATATATTTTATATATTTTGTAATTCATTCAATGCACTTTCAGAAGTTGGTATTGTCTAATCTGTCAAAAATGGTTTTCCTTATTTTAATAACTGCTTAAGATAAAGTACTCTAGACTCATTCAGGCCGATTTATTTTAGCACATTGGAGCAGTCATAATTGTGTGCTCATAACATTTACAATTTACACAAGTACAATATCCAAAGAATTTTTTTTTTTTTTACCACAGTACATGGAGCAGCATGTAGGTATGCCAACATTCTCTCCGTTGTGCATGTTGTAAATGCAAACCATTTCACCTTACACCTATCACTCTCTCGGAAGTCCTTATTTTTTGTAGAGCGCCCCTATAATCACCGGAAAATGTTCCATAAGAAAGAATCCGAAATCTATTCGGATCACCTCGGCTATTTATACAACCGGACCGTACAATTCGACCGTAGGATTTAACAAGATGCAAATGAACAAATCGTTAGATCCATTCATAACCATTCGATTAATCTTTGTTTCACAAATAGCCGAGGTTGTCTGAAAGGTAGATATCTGCATCCGTAGGATTGACCTCGCGAGCGCATGACGTGTAGACGGATATGCGAAATGGGCGATTATGTAACGGGTTCAGCATCTCCAAATTCAACTGAGTATTTTTAAGATAGGTCGTGCCTCCGGAATAGTCAAAACGAGCTTGAAAAAAGCTAAAAGGATTTTTAATAAAAATATTATAGGTGGTTATATGCGTGTTTATAGCCAAAAAGTACGTTGTTACAAACAGCTTTTCTCACACGATTCAATATAGGCCGATAAATCAGCCCTTCACCCGTGATGATATTGATTTTCGGGTGAGGGGCTGATATCACATATTCATTAAAAGCTGCAATTATCT
This sequence comes from Sinohyriopsis cumingii, assembly GCA_028554795.2. Lineage (NCBI taxonomy): Eukaryota > Metazoa > Mollusca > Bivalvia > Unionida > Unionidae > Sinohyriopsis > Sinohyriopsis cumingii. The sequence continues at coordinate 32,785,448 of CM068826.1, forward strand.
GCATTCAAATTTAGCTGCACACATCGATGTATATTTTATACACTTACCGGTATTTCTCGTGGCTGTGCAGCGACCGTCGGCTTAAGAGTTCTTTTAGTGACATGTAGGTTATATTTCCTGAGCAAATCATATGTTTGGTGACTTGTAAATCCACCTGGAGTAGCACACCCATCTGTCCTGTGGCCATTTTGAATTTCGCGCTTCATATGGCTGTAACATATTACCGGTATATGTCTAAAATGTACGCGGGTTTGTTCCAGAATGATTTGCATGCAGCAGAATTACATATTTTAATGAACAGGTGACATCATACCCACAATATCGCCCATCAGTATCAAGACAGATTTGTGGGGTTGATTTATCGGACTAGATTCAATAATATAACGGTATTGAGGTGGTTTGGTTTTGTGGGATATAACGTCATTTGTCAGCACATAACAGGCTATATATGGCAGCCAGTATATCTGATGTAGGAATGGTTAAGGAAAACCCTTTGAGGAACCACCAGCCCACGGGAAGTTACTGGCAAGTTTTATTATATGACCACGTTCGTCGAGCCTAGTCTCGAACTCAGGCTGACGGAGGTGATACGTGTGAATGATCTGTGAAGTCGAGCGCCTTCGGCCACTCTGCCACCGGGAGCCCCTGTACCGAGTTGACATTTAACAACCACATATATCCGTGTATGAAACAGACCGACGGTGAACACCATAGACTCAGACTTGACGTCGCAAAATGGGCCGGCAAATAATGGTCTATAATATTGGCTTGAAAACATGCACATAACAACCAGTATAGATAGACCCTTGCTCTGTAGTCGCATCGTGCAGAGTAGGATCTGGGTCTACGATTTTCAAAGTTGGGCGCGCAGTATATTATAGCCAATCAGATATAGTAGTGACCATTAAAATTATAATCCAGGTCGTGCAATTGATGGTATCAGTGAATAAATGGGCGAGCTTTCACAAGACCAGGTCAACCATGACAATCTTCGTTTTAGAATGTAGAAGGTTTTAAATGACGATAAAATAGCACCACAAATCACGCGTACGCAGTAGATTGAGTTTATTTTGTACACGGAAAAGTTTTAATTTCTAAACCTAAATGCGGCAGCCACGGTTCATTGGCGATAATAAGAATTACATTTTAGATACTATTCATCACTAATCAATCTTAATTAATGCATGGTGTATGATGGAACATTTATGAAATGAGTTGGAAACGATCAGATATGCAATTATCTTCAGCCATGTAAATTACAAGGCACGAATAAAAATTAAATTATTAAAAACCACACTGAATTATTTCGACCATCGAGGCGGAAGAAACTAATGTACTGGAATATAAAAAATCGTCCATATAAAACGAACTATTACCATCTTTGCACGTTTTGCCACGAGTGTAAGAAGAAGGAGATCGATGTGTATAAGCCGGGCTGTTCATATTGTTTAACGTCGTTAATGATTATTATTTCCATACTTATATATTCAGAGATATTAGATTTTTATTATCCTTTTAGTTGTTGTTTTTGATCTTTTTTTATTTATTGTTAATATTACTATTAACAGTAAAATTATTATGTAATAATAACGAGGGAGCCCCCACCCACAAATAAGAAAATCTATCAATAAGTTTTACAAGTTGCCTTCCAACGGAATTTTTGTTACACGTTCAAAAGTTATAGTCAGTTTTGTTAAATTGTAATACCAAAAAGGAAAATAGTTTAACATTAAGCTATAAAAATAAATCACACACACGCACGCACGCACACACACACATCATATTAGAGAGCTTAGATTCAGATAACATCTATTAGCAAGTAGTGGGAAATGTATTTTTTTTTTAAATATTTGTTTGCTTTTTGTGTGTTTAACGCCATTTTTCAGCATTTGGTAGGCTGGCTATACGTGGCGATTAGTTAAGTTTAGTGGAGGATGCTACAGGCAAGCTTTCTCACATGCCCATGCTGGCCGAGCCAGAGACTCGAATCACGCGGACGGAAGTGAGATGTTAGTGATCAGTATAAGCTGACGACTTAGACCACTCGGTCACCAGGGGCACCTAAATTTTATGCAGAATACGAACCAAAATGTTAAACATTTTTAAAGTTAAGTCATCCAAAATTATCGTGAAACGTCCCTAAACCGGTGGCTCTGTTTTTTTATCGCATGATAGGCTATACACGAAGGCGAGTATAACTGGTTGTTGTTGTAGTTGTTGTTGTAGGGTTTAACGCCATTTTTCAGCACACGATAGGCTATACATGGCGGCCAGTATTAATGGCGGAGGAAGAACCCGGGAAAACCCCCGGAAAGAACCACCGACCGACGAGAAGCTACTGGCAAGCTTTCTCACATGTCCACATTGGCTGAATTCGAGACTCGAACCCACGCAGACAGAGGTGAGATGGAAGTGATCCGTAACGGAGAGCGCTTTAGACCACTCGGCCACTCGGGGTCCCAGTATAACTGGTGGATGAAGCACTCGGGAAAAACCTGATAAACTAAGAAGAATGGATCCATGGGGAGCTATTGGAAAGCTTTCTCACATACCTACATTGGCCAAGCCCGAGACTCGAACCCAATCGGGCAGAAGTGAGGCGGCAGTGATCTGACGGCCCCTCTTTAAATTGACAAAACGAGGTCTACCATTATGATATTAAACAAACTTGTCTAGACCAATCACCTCTATTCTACAACAATTAACGTATTTGTTCCCAAACATTAGCCGATTTAAGAAAATTGTTATTGTCTCTGTGATTTGTAATAACAGGTAATACGTTTTTAAAAGGCTGTTGCCATATTAATGGAGTGGTCTGTAAATCAAGGGAAGATAATCCCATATAAAATAAGTCTTATCTGAAGAAATGAAATCTTTATGCCAATATATGAGAAACAAATGGACTTAAGATGAATGTGCTATTGGTAAGGGAAATAAATTGTTTGACAGTTTGTTTTCTTGTGTCCACCGTATATTGGCACTTGCATTTTTTAGTACAGCTTTCCGAATTACATCCCGAATAAGTGAATGGAATTTGATCTAGTGGAATCGACAATGAAATCCAATCACGTTGCCTTGATTACAGCGCAAATGGCAGATTATCAATAAAATAAAATATTGGCATTGCGAAATGTCATGTTAATCTAAGGAAAAATAGTAATAAAATAACAAATGAATGTGTCTGCAATTAATATGGAGTGATTTTTGGTTTACACAGCGAGCATTAAGGTACTTTGGAGACGAATGTTGAAGAGAAATATAGAGATCGTGGTGACAGTAAAATTGGGATGCCAAGCGTGCGATTGCATCCTGAAATATGAGTGATTCTGTCGACAAATGACTAGAGTAATAATTCTAGATAATAATATTATTGTCCTTGTTTTGCGCTTAATATTACAGAATGTTAATCTGGACCTTGTTTTGAGTGTAATATGACAAAATGTCCATCCGGTTCTTGTTCTGAAGGTAATATGACAAAACGTCCATCCGGCACATGTTCTGAAGGTAACATGACAAAATGTCCATCCGGTTATTGTTCTGAAGGTAATATGACAAAATGTCCATCCGGCCCATGTTCTGAAGGTAACATGACAAAATCTCCATCCGGTTATTGTTCTGAAGGTAATATGACAAAATGTTCATCTGGTCCTTATACTAAGGTAATATGACAAAATGTTCATCCGGTCCTTGTTTTGAGGATAATATGACAAAATGTTCATCCGGTCCTTCTTTCGAGGGTAATATGACAAAATGTTCATCCGGTCCTTGTTTTGAAGATAATATAACAAAATGTTCACCCGGTCCTTATACTAAGGTAATATGACAAAATGTTCATCCGGTCCTTGTTTTGAGGATAATATGACAAAATGTTCATCCGGTCCTTGTACTAAGGTAATATGACATAATGTTCATCCGGTCCTTGTACTAAGGTAATATGACAAAATGTCTATCCTGTCCTTGTTTTGAGGATAATATGACATAATGTTCATCCGGTCCTTGTACTAAGGTAATATGACATAATGTTCATCCGATCCTTGTACTAAGGTAATATGACAAAATGTTCATCCGGTCCTTCTTTCGAGGGTAATATGACAAAATGTCCATCCGGTCCTTCTTTTGAGGGTAATATGACAAAATGTCCATCCGGTCCTTCTTTCGAGGGTAATATGACAAAATTTCCATCCGGTCTTTCTTTTAAGGGTAATATGACAAAATGTCCATCCGGTCCTACTTTCGAGGGAAATATGACAAAATGTCCATCCGGTCCTTCTTTCGATGGTAATATGACAAAATGTCCATCCGGTCCTAGTTTTGAGCATAATATGACAAAATGTCCACCCGGTCCTTCTTTTTAGGGTAATAAGACAAAATGTCCATCCGGTCATTCTTTCGAGGGTAATATGAAAAAAATGTCCATTCGGTCCTTGTTTTGAGGGTAATATGACAAAATGTCCATCCGGTCCTTGTTTTAAGCATAATATGACAAAATGTCCACCCGGTCCTTCTTTTTAGAGTAATAAGACAAAATGTGCATCCGGTCATTCTTTCGAGGGTAATATGACAAAATGTCCATTTGGTCCTTGTTTTGAGGGTAATATGACAAAATGTCCATCCGGTCCATGTTTTGAGCATAATATGACAAAATGTCCACCCGGTTCTTCTTTTTAGGGTAATAAGACAAAATCTGCATCCGGTCATTCTTTCGAGGGTAATATGAAAAAAATGTCCATTCGGTCCTTGTTTTGAGGGTAATATGACAAAATGTCCATCCGGTCCTTGTTTTAAGCATAATATGACAAAATGTCCACCCGGTCCTTCTTTTTAGAGTAATAAGACAAAATGTGCATCCGGTCATTCTTTCGAGGGTAATATGACAAAATGTCCATTTGGTCCTTGTTTTGAGGGTAATATGACAAAATGTCCATCCGGTCCATGTTTTGAGCATAATATGACAAAATGTCCACCCGGTTCTTCTTTTTAGGGTAATAAGACAAAATCTGCATCCGGTCATTCTTTCGAGGGTAATATGACAAAATGTCCATTAGGTCCTTGTTTTGAGGGTAATATAACAAAATGTCCATCTGGTCATTCTTTCGAGGGTAATATGACAAAATGTCCATCCGGTCATTCTTTCGAGGGTAATATGACAAAATGTTCATTCGGTCCATGTTTTGCGCTCAATATGACAGAATGTCCATCCGGTCCTTCTTTGAGGTAAATACGACAAATTTTTCATTTTGTCCTTCTTTTGAGGGTAATATGACAAAATGTCCATCCGGTCCTTGTTTTGCAGTTCATATGCCAAATGTCCATCCGGTCTTTCTTTTGAGGGTAATATGACAAAACGTCCATCCGGTCCTTCTTTTGAGGGTAATATAACAAAATGTCCATCCAGTACTTCCTTTTGAGGGTAATATGATAAAATGTCCAACCGAACCTTGTTTTGCACTGAATATGACAAACTGTCGATCCGGTCCTAGTTTGAGGTAAATATCACGAAATGTCCATAGTGTCCTTGTTTTGCGCATAATATGACAAAATGTCTATCCTGTCATTGTTTTGAGGGTAATATGATAAAATGTCCATCCGGTCCTTGCTTTGCGCTTAATATGACAAAATGTTTTGAGGGTAATATGACAAAATGTCCATCGGGTTCTTTTTTTTTTAGGGTAACATGACAAAATGTCTATCCGAACCTTGTTTTGCGCTTAATATGACAAAATGTCCATCCGGTCCTTCTTTGAGGTAAATACGACAAATTATACATTTGGTCCTTGTTTTGAGGGTAATATGACAAAATGTCCATCAGGTCCTTGTTTTGAGGATAATATGACTGACAAAATGTCCATGCGATTAATATTTTATGTTACACAAGGCCACAGCCAAAGGATGTAACATTGGCTATGTCGTGGACGAACAATTTGTCATTTAACTTCGAAACGAGGGCAATACTTGTTTTATTATACCAAAGAGTGAAATTGTTTTAGTGAGAAAAAATGTCAGAATGTTCAGTCATTGTATTCTGGTAGTGAATCAGTTTTTCGAAATTCTATTAGTCTGAACACTCGTACGATAATATGACAGTAACGTTATGGTAATATGAAGTGACGTCTTCGGCACGTGAGGGTAATATGACGTAACTTTGATAGTAATATGAGGACATCAGGGGTGATGGACATTTTTTTTGTTGTGAAATATAATGTATTATTAAATATCACTTGGTTGGATTTTGACCAATGTCCAAAGCGATTCTAAAGCAGGTGGATGATAATAAAAATATATTAAAAAAACTAATGTAAGCGATGAACAAGGTTGTAAAATATTATAAGTCAAACCTTGCTCATTCAAATTATATTTTACTTTATCTCCAGACTGCTCCACCCTTACGTTTATGAGAGGTCCAAAACTGACAGACAGACAGACTGATGCACGACGGATGCATGGACACTCGAAAGGTTCTTTCCAAGTGAGCTAATGAGTGAGTATCCGAACATTTGTGACGGTCCCTGACTGGTTCGGATATCCGTGGCTGTTATTTTCCACACTAACTCCAGTCACATCCATCGTTTGTATTTATATGTTAAGGGGTTGCATGTTCGAATCCTGTCCAGGCCAAACCGGATCGGTAACCATGGCGTGTGTCTAGCATCCAGGCATCACACCGCGGTCAATATACGGTGCTTCACAGCAATTAACTAAATAACATTATGACGAATGTTCACTTGTCGACCATTTGCAGTTTTTACTAACAATTGCAAAATATGTCAAGTCTGATGCCTTCTTTGTAATTTATGTCTGGAATTCGGTAAGTATTATGAGAGAAACTGACCTTTCAATGAGTCTCGAACAATCATTAACCTTAACTTGACATCCTTGTTTGTCCGTCATTTCATGGACATATGATCCTTTTTAGAATAAAGTAGCCACTGTCTTTATTTTACAAAATGCATTTGAAAGTTATTGATCTATTTTGCTTGTGTTGAAAATTTAAAAAAAAATTATACTCTGCCTCCTCACAATAACAAACTTTGACCTCTCACCAGATTAACCTTGATCTCTGACCTTTGTCCCATTTATTTAAGGAAGATCTATTTGGAAAATCTGTTAATAAACCAGCAAAAACTTTGATTAATCCCAGTGAATAAAGTATTTGTTAATTTTAAGCACACACAACATGCTTTAAATAACAATGACTTGTACACAAATATTGTACTTAATTTGATAGTGTATTTAAAGTTATCATTGCATCGTTTACTCTTGAAGAGTTTTACTTGATTTGAAGCTGCATATAAAGATAACTTTGCCTGATGTACATAAATAGCATTAATTAATTTAACTTAGTTTGCAGATGTGTTTAAAGATAACGTAGCAGGATTTATTCACTCACAAATAAATTTACCTAATTAGATACTTTATATAAAGATAACGCTGCAGGATTTATTTACTCACAAATAGATTTACCTAATTAGATACTTTATATAAAGATAACGTTGCAGGATTTATTTACTCACAAATAAATTTACCTAATTAGATACTTTATATAAAGATAACGTTACCACATAGCATTTAAAAAAAACAACACATTATCTATCATAAAAAGAGTATATATTTTGCACGTAAGCTGTAATCGGTCTGGCAGATGGAGCTTTATTAAGTTATGTTAGCAAATAAAGTGTACAAATCTGACACCTATATAATGATCTCTTGGAGTGTGCAGTTGTAGACGATTATATAAACATCCTTCATAGTTATGTACACAACCAGGTGTCAAGCTTCGTTTGTCAGTTACTGTGTCAAGTAGCATCACCCAGGTAAATCAGCGAATAAAATCCCGCCAATCAGGTGCATTTATTGGCACTCGAACCAAGACTGCTTGTAGGAGATGCAGTAAATTTTCCACTCATTGGCAACATTACCAGTAATAAATAATCATGTATGGGCGACCGCAGGGATGTCCCCCACCCCGCCCTGATGCTCTCGCAAATATTAATTTTATGCCATTATGACTGTTTAATTTTCACAGATAATGTTGCTGTAACTTTGCATAGTGAAGTACGATCAAAGCTGTCATGGCAGATTTAAGACCACTTTCAATACATGACAGCACGTGTAGTTCATAGAAACGCAAACGTATCAACTTAACTGCTGAACTTGATCCTCATTTTCCAGGTTTTGCAGTATTAAGCAATTAAAGTCACTCTGCACAAATACTCTATTGATCACTAAAAACTTTTATAACAACAATACATGTAATTTACGGAATGGGAACAATTCTATTTTAATTATTAGTAGTGTTGAGTGATGAAGTTTAACATTTCAAGTATTTTAAAAATGTGGAATAACACGATGATCATACCATATGTATTGTATGTAAGTGAATCACACCTTCTTTAACTTCTTACTATTATCGTGAGTTTGAGCTTATTCTGCAGTTGTAGTAATTTTATATATATAGTATTGACAATATAATAGCACACACGCACGCACGCACACACACACACACACACACACACGTTTTAAAATATTTTTTATTTTAATTTCATTACATGTCATAGTAATGTAATTTTGTTTACTAAGAATTTGATATTTTCCAGAAACTAGTTTGACCTGACTATTAGTCGTAAACACCGAACTTTGTATCTTTTTGCTGACCTAGTTCCTGGTCTTAATTCAGAATCAAGTAAACAACTTCTTTTTTTAATGAAAGTTTAATGTGTCAATGATAATAGTGAATTCGATGCTTTACTGGAATACATGATCTTAGATATGTGAATACCTCAAAAAATGTTCTGGAATGTGATCACGTGACCCTCACCCGAAATCTGGTTTGCCTCTTAAGTTACTGTATAACCTTTGTTTCTAGGGAAATTAGTCAGTCGGGCTTCTAAACACTTGGACGTATGGTGTACGTTTAATTGTGACCAGTTTGGAGTTATATTTTAATTTTTATTCAAATTATTTAAATTCTAAAAATTATTTTTTTTCCTGGAAATATTTGAGTGTTCATACAGAATTCTTTGACAAACACATTTCTTTACATTTTATTCGGAAATTCAAACACCGGAATATTGTTTGTGAATTAACAAATAACTGTAGACACATCCGTAATATTAAGGCTACAGCATACGTCATCGCCTTCTATTTTTGGATTTTTCGTCGGGACTCGAACTTGAATTCATTAGAACTTTTCGTTACTAGGACTTCTAAAATTTAATTCGTGGATTATTATTGGATTATTATTGGATTTGATTCTTAAAACCTTAAGTTATTTTTTCATTTTTACAGTGTTTTTCCTGGGAAAAAATTATTTGTTAAAATTTTTCAAATCTTGCTCTTTTCACTCTTTCTTTTGTTACTGTTTATTAGAGCCTAAACACCTAACAACATATATCATGCGCAAAGCGGTCCTTTGCAAGGGAAGTGATCCAAATATTTTTAATATGAGGAAAGACTGCTTTGTCTCCCTCATAATACCAAGCGAAAATTATTTCGGGGAAATATTAAAGCCACAATGCCGCCGTTTATCATAAATTTCACCATTCTTCCAATCTAACTAAAGTTTGGAAAGCTGGAAGTGATTTGTAAAAAAAAAACTATCTGAAATAACCTGTTCTTTGAAATATCAAAGTGTTAGGTTTAAACGACGTTGAAATATTCAGTTTTGAATTCAAAGGTGCCATCCCTTAATTCAGTCAAAGAAATCGTCTGTAACTCCGTTTTTTTTTTGAGGTGTTTTTTTTGAGTGCTCCAAAAGTAGTGACGTGACACATTCGACAAATTCTGTGAGTGACTCATTTAAAAACAACAACATTCACACGTGGCGCACAAATTGATTCGAGAGGGAATGAATAGAGGCAAGCGGATATAAGAAGAAAAATCGTGCGTTTGATAGACTCGGGTGAATATTGGTGAACAGCTGGGGCGCTGTTATGCTTTGAAGCGCTAACGGGGGCGCTCACCAATTAATATGTACTTTAGAGAGAGTGACGTATGTAAGGTGAAGTAGTTTGCATTTCAAACATGCACAATGGAGAGAATGTTGGCATATCTATATGCTACAGTATTGTAATGTGGATGATATTTCTTTCGAATATTGTACTTTTGGAAATTTTACATGATTTAAGCACACTGCTAACTAAAATGACTGCTGCCTTGTGTTAAAAAAATCGGCCTGCATTAGTCTAAAGTACACTATACACAGCAGCTATTAAAATAGGGAAAAAGAATTTTGCCAGACTAGACAATACCAGCTTCTGAAAGTGCAATGAATGAATTACCAAATATATAAAATGTAAAAAAAAAAAGTTATCGGCTCTTTTTTATACAATTTACCTCTGAAGTTAGGAAGTGAAAATGACCAAGTAGAGCTAGGACTTTTTTGAAAGATGCACATTTGAAGTAAGGCCAAGCTATATACTCTATAACCCATAGTACACCCATCAATCATACACCAAAATAAAGGGAATTAAAGGTTCTTTTAATTATACCTAAGATATACAAGGTCTTGGATTGTCGGAGCTAAAATGTATTGTGTTATCAGTACAGCAGCGAGGCTAAAAACTAGAGACACCTGGCGGTGGCAGGGGAAGTTAATGGGCAAGAGGTATTGCCATTTGTCTATATTAGATAGAAAGAAAAAGACGTTACTAGTGTTTTAGTAGGGCTGGATTAGTCAGGTATCATGCCAAGATTCCTAATGTAATGTGATCGGGGAACGTATTTGAAGGAGATATGTTGGCTTCTTCAAGCCGGATTAGCACCATGACGTTATAATTATGTGTGTTATGTTGATCCCGAATAGGCACAATAGTGCAGAGTGTTTGTAATTTTGTGAATGTTACAGATCATGTAACTAGTGAAATGTGTCGACTTATAAGCTGAAATAATTCAAAATAACCTAGAGTTTGAGAAGATTAAATTGGGCAATTGATAAATAAACGAGAGAATATGAATTTTTGTGGGGGCCCGCTTTAATTGAAACTTGTAGGTCACGAACTGTTACGGAAGCCTCACGTGACCACAAAAACGTATACGTCATCTTCGTCCAGTGGGCGGGTTATGAGTCACGTGGTTGCAATTTGAATATCTACTATAAACAATAATGGCGGACACACGTGAGAGTCAAAAACGTAAAGGTCGCCCGCGCTTGTCGCTTTCCGAGAAGAAACGTCGAAAAACTGTCTGAGAAACCGAACGGGACTTATCAAGGATTCGTCTTGGGGACCAGTTTGTTCGCTGGAGAGCATTGATGTAAGAGTTAGGACTGGCATCAGGCACTGAAATGGCGAAGTTGTTGTTGGACAGGTAAGCCAATTTCTGTGTTATATGGTGATACACATTAGTTTCCCCAGCATCAAGTGACTGTGATGTTTATGTATAAGTGTTCTCCATTTTTCAATATCTTGTTCCTACTGTATGTTTGAAAGCACACTGTTTTATCAATACAATGTTTGCACAAGGACTTGCTTTGTGATATGCCCAATTTAGATGTGATCGGCTGATAATATTTCACTCGGTGACTGCATTGTATGTCTTGTATGTTGGGGTGGAATATATTATTTATTTTTTATAACAGCGTGCTCATAAAGGTCATTTTGTACACCTGTCAATTATCTTCGTGAGACAGGTCTTTTTTAGAATTCGGCGAGGGAACTTAGATACATTTACAAGCGTTATCATTATTTATATCATATATATACCCTCTCTCCGCCACACACACACCCCCCTTAGGTTAATGTGACATGCACATTACTTGCATAAAAGTTTAATAACCTTATCATGTAAACGTGATGGATAAAATAACAAGATTTTATTGTACATCTTTCAACTACTAGTAAATCTATTATAAAGCACTGTATTGACTACAGTTACAAAAGGATCTCTAGTCATGATAGGAAAGGATGTTGTAGTGCTACCAGAATATATGGCCGTCAAATTGTTATCAGTTAAACTTTTCAGCTGCAGTCAAGTTAGTTTTATTGATGTGGATTTTTTTAAGATCTATTATTATGTATTCTTGCTTAAATGAAGTATTTCAGTTCTAAGTGTTTAACACAGTGCACAAAGAAACAGATTTAAAGCATAACTTATAATAGAAATGAATATTTAATTCATATTTTAAGTTACAAAGAATATAGCAAAAGATGAACCCAAGCATACAGAACCGATGGCCAGTACATTTTCATGCTTCACATCAACACCTGGCCAAGTGCTTTTGCAACATACTGAGAGAATGAAGACAACTTCAGTATCTGAAGTATTTGCTATTGAATCAGGAAGGTAAAAATGACAAATTTCTTGCATGTTTTTTTGTGTGTGGGTGGGGGTTGTCTTACAATTGTCATTCTGCTGAAAACAATGATGTAACAAATGCAATGCTGATAAAGGACATTATTATAACTGCCAGCAGGTTGAGTTCCCACTTCATGCTTTTCTTAGTTTGAGTTCGAAAAAAAACCCCTTGAATTTCGCTTTCTCAGAAGTGGGGTTGGGTATTTCAACTGTGCCACTTGATGCATAGAAAAAGGCATAATTTGAACTGTCATTATTTTGGTTATGCAAAAAACTTTACGGTATACTGTGCTGGCTAACCCAATAATCACAGCTGGGTTTTTTCCCCAACTTAATACTTAGAGGACCAGTGATTGTATATTGAAATTGTGTCTACATGCCTCATATGCTTTCTTTATGCCGTTTCCCATTTATACATGTATCTATGTCCCTCATGCAGTTCTTGCTAACACCTTCTTCCCATGTATCCACTTAGCTCATGATGAATGCACATAAGACATATTTAATTTAAAAACAAAATACTGAGATAACAGTTGAAGTTTGTTTTTGGAAACCACTGGCAGTTCATTAGAACTTTATTCATTAGGACTGGTGATATAACTTATTTAGGATTTAATTTACAGTACTGTAAGTTCTTTTTAAATTTCATTTTTTATTCTTGGGAATTAAATGACTTGTTTGTTTTCAGTCTTTACTGTTATAAAACTTTTGGAATTGAAAAGCTGTTACTGTTTTGATGATTGCTCTTCATGCATTTTTAACTTTATTTTATCTACCTACTTTTCAAGGTTGCCAAATAAATGGATAATATGGCTTTATTACAATGGTCCCAAGACATGAACCAGTTTTGGTTTTCATGCAAGACTTCTAGCAGCTTTGGACAACTTTTTGTGAGTTTTCAGTCCTTTTTATTTGAAACATATATGTAAACATTTGCTATTGTATACTTTTGTATGAAATCAAAATTACAGTGCATAATCCTTATCTTCTGATTTCTTTTAATGTATTTTTTATCCATATATATTCATCACCAAATCTGCTAGGTATGTAGTTTATTAAAAGTAATTTATTTGAAATGTCATAGTAATGTGGAATATTGAAGGAACAATGATCTGAGGAAAATTTGAATCCTGCTACGCTAACTATTAGCCAGTTCTACAATATAGCTTTCACTTTATGATATAAATCAAGTTGTCTTATCAATATGGGGTCACCATGATAAAAGAGACCAGCTTTAGGTGCTAAAGGTATTGATTGTGGCATTCTTTCAGAGTATCTTGACGAATGTCCTAAATCACATCACCAATACACATGAGTAGATCCTCTCACATGGCCAGGGCATTAATAAATGTCTTCATGAACCTTACCTGGAGAATGAAGAGCTGACAAAGCCTTGGCTTGATGAAGATGATCCCAAGAAGAAAGCCAAAGTGCTGAAAACCTTGGCACAGGTGCTCTTGGACCAAAGGTTCCTAAACAGTGGAGTATTACTTAAATTTCAGGTATGTCATTTCAGGATTGCAACAATTGCATGGTATTTAAAAGAAAAATGTGAAGACCTATTTAAATATTTATATTCTCATCTAAATAATAAATTACTGTATATATTTACCATTTGAAGATCTGAATAAGTTAGAATTCATAAGATGTGTGCACCTGATGCATGTATAGTGACTCTCCTTCTCAAGTCTTTGGTAATTTCAGGTTTAATACATGCACATCAGGTATAAACAATTCCATGACACTCTATCAATAAACACTTCAGTAAAGATTTTATGTATGCAAAAATTACCAACAGTAATGATTATTTAATAATTGTATTAATCTGTTAGCAGATTACAAATAACACATGTTACAAGATACATGTTTTTGATAATTGCAGAAGCACTGCTGAGCTTGAAGTTTTTCATCAGCAGATCATGATGTCCAGTGCCAAGAGATTTTCATACGTCCCTCCTGTGTACAGGATTAGGAATGAGCTAGCTGCTTTGGAGCACAATGTACATAGCAGCTGAGGTGTAATGAGAAACAAAGAAGGGGAGATAGTGTAAGCTTGTTTCACTACAGGACATTAGAAATAATTTTATATATTGATTGTGCATTATGATCCCTGCCTGGAGATCAGATGAATGGAGTATTATTCACATGTACAAGTCATGAAAACTTTGTATTAGATACAAGTCATTTTGCAACAATCGGCACACATTTATATTTGTGGTAAGGAATCTTAATATTTTCATGCATACACATCTTGTAATTAGTATTGTTATCATTCTAGTGGATATTTATTTTTATTTGAGCAATGCAAGTCTAATAATTAGATCCAGTGATATGTATAGCACTTTCCCAAGGGACTGACACACTTTATTAAGGATATATGGGGTTTATGGAATGTCCTCAGGACATTTGGGGTAGATGCTGTCATCATGATGATTACTAGCTAATACCAGTTCATGAAAACATGTTGCTTTCTGAAGGAATGGGCAAAAATGCATCCTGTCTCACATAGTATTTTGTGGATAGAACAAATAAGAACAAAAACAAACCCTCAACAACTCCTTGGGAACTGATCATGAGGCTCTAATATTGGGTAAAAAGTTAATATGGGTTAGCATGGGGATGCTTGTCACACATGTTAAGAAAATAAATTTTCTTTAAAACAGGCATCGATGTTACAACACAAAAAATAGGGTAGATGGTCCGTCTACCCTTGCAAGATAAAGAAAACATCCCCACATCAGGGAGCTTATAAAGAAAACCCTTATCTGTCAACTTGAGGGAAAGCAGGGTATGCAGAGGAGAAGGGAACTAAAGGAAGATGATCCCAGGAGAATTTGTAGAAACCTGGCACCTCAAGAACCACTATCAACTCTAGTTTTGATGTGGTGAAGGAGATCTCTCGATTTTAGTCATGTAAAATATGAAACAGTGTCTGATATATGGAGGTGTCAGCTAAGGCAGGTTACACTTTATATAATATCCTGAAATATCAGTAGTTGAAAATAAAATAATGTATAATATTGTATCTGCAGTTGCTGAAAACATTTTATATTGATTATTTATGATCGTGCCTTCATTGTTCATAGGTAGAAATAGACTGGTTTAAAAAAAATCTGAAAGCATTATTGTTTGATGCAATATTATGTGCATTTATAAGAAAACAATGAATAAAATCAGTTGTATTTATTTATATACAAACTCATACATGCACGAAAGTGTTTATGTTCATGCAAGCCTAGAGGGGATGAAGCCAGTGTATTGTCCATCTGGATATTTGTCATGTATCTGCCAGAAACAGCAAGAGGGAATTACATGTCTCTGTCCAGACCCCAACCTTCCATGTTGCTGTAGTATGAACTGCCTATAGGTAGCATGACTGTTGGCACTCATCAAGTCAACTTTATTGTTGAGGACAAAAACATTTCGTCTGTACATCCTGGACAAGGCAAGTACAGCCTCATCAAGGATTAGATCTTGAAAAATCTGAAAAATTATTCCAATTGTAATATGCTATTTCTAAAATGTAAAAAAATATATTTTAAGAAATAATAGGAGCATGCGCTTATTCAAATGTTATTCATCTTCGAACAGCAAATTCCACTGTGAAATACACGTGGATCAAAACTGCACATGGTTTTTATTTTGACATGAACACTGAGAGTTCCATCGCAACTAGAACTGGTAGTTTATGTTAAGATGGACAGCTCAAAGATTTTGGGGAGCATTTCTAGAAGTCAGAGACTCCTGCATTGGGATCAAATAGGAATGGCTGATCGCAGCTTAGATTTGTTTAGTATAGTGAGGTACCCACATTGAAATCAGGTAATGAAAAGAATCTACTCAATGAGTATCAATTGTAACTTAAAACAAAGTCCTTATCATTTGCAAATGTATGCATGTCTGTTTTTGGACGGCTTACAATTTTAAAATTCTTTCACAGTGGTTGCAAAGAAATAACATTTACAACAATCATATATGTACATCAATTATCAATCTTTGAGAGTCCACCTTGGAAATGGAATTCATTGTAAATGTTGTATTGCAAGAGTAACTATCAAAGTTTTAATTCTGTTTGTAAACTGATGCAGTATTTTGATTTTATTGGTACAAAGTGCAAGTTGTACATTCATAGGCATGTGCTACACATATCCTGTATACAGAAAGATGTTTTCTGTAATGTAGCAAACATACCTGTCAAGTTATTCATACCTTTTGTGATATACATTTTGTACATAAAAATTTTAAGCTTTGGCAATAACACGCTATAGGAATATATAAAAGTTATTGAAAGAATTAAAGAAATTTCAAAACTGCCACTGAATCGAGTAAATTTGTTATACAGAAATCATTTGCAGTAATCACCAGTTCAAAGGTGGAAACATTGAATGTCAAGCAGACTGGGCAATTAAAATGTTTACCCAAAAATGTTAGATCAGATATGAAGAAAAAAAAAGTTCCTTGAAAGCCTTCATGTCAGTCTTAATTCTGGATAAATAAAACAATTTAGGATTATTAAGTCCTTATGTTTATCATGATATTGCATATATAGTATTATCTTAACATATTTTGGGGCTTTAGAAATACACATTAAGGCATGCATCATATTTAAAACAGAAGAAAAAAAGTGTAGTATTTGTTTCACAAGACTTAAATGGCTATATGAATTCTGTACATGTCTAATTTTAAAAAAAAAACTGCAATCTAGTCAGGTCTAATTGCTGAACTCCAAAGTAAGATTGCATAGACTTTTTGTTCCCATTTTGTATTTAAAAAAAATAAAACTAATAAATGTATTACTTAAGCTGGTTTATTAATTAAATTGAAAAAAGAGCAAGTTGACCTGAATAGTATTGAATGTTTGTATGCCACTAGCGTTGATCACTAATACCTATATATGAAATGATTTTAGCTAATCTACATTTAGGCCCTCATACAAATGAATTTATCTATTTTAATTGTATCTCTGAAGCTGCTGTATATATTGGTTTGGAAGAAGGAAATAGAGTTGGCATTTCTAAAGTCAACTGGAATACTATTCCAGAGCAAAGTTCCAGAGTACTGGAAACATTTTTTGAATAATTCCTTATTTGGTTTGGGAATTTTATACTGTTTGGTAGACATGGATCACAGTTGTGGAGTATTACCAGGTAGCCTATACTTGAATAGTGATTGTAACTATTCAGGAGCACTATTATTGGATATCATGTACATTACTTTGGCTTTTCTCAACCGGACTCAGTCTTTAATAGGTAATAATTTTAACTTACCAGCTAAAATTTTCCTTGCTTACTTTCTGGATTGATGTAGCCTGAATGCACTTGTTTTAAGATGTGCCAGCTTTGCTATGATTTTATCATTTGAATTACTCCACATTGTGTTACAGTAGTCTAAATAGGGTTGTATGTAACTGTTATAAAATAGTTTTCTGTACCTTATCCTACTGAAAAACTTGAATTAACTTTTTTACTGACATGTTCAGTCCATGATAGGTTATTATCTACCAAAACACCAAGTAGTCTATCATGACAAACCATCTGCAAATTTGTATCCTTCCATGTTAGACATAGTTCATCACTACCAAGATTTGTTCTTTTTTGCCATGTTGAGACAAGTAATATTTTAGTTCTTCCAGTATTTACCACTGTGCTATTGCATGTGCACCAGTTGTCCAGTTTGTTTAGGGCATCCTGTAAATAAATTTATAGTTTGTGCTTTGTGTTTTGGATGTCTGACAATGTTGTGTCATCTGCATTGAGATCTGTAGATGAAATTGAGTCCCTTAGTAAAAAGTGGTAGGCCATTAATAAATAGTGTCAATAGTAATGGACCTAAAATTGAACCTTGTGGTACTGCATATCTAATTGTTCCAGGTTCCGACAGAAAATTATTTATATAAACGTGTTCTCTCACTTAACTTTGAAGTAAACCATCTAATTGTGCTTTCATCACATTGGTTGATTTACAGTTTCTTAAAAGAATTTCATGTACACCAACCCATAAACTTTCCTGAATTCTACAAATAGAGATCCTATTATTCAACTTTGATCAAGTGGTTGAAGCCATTTATCAGTTAGAGAGATCAGGTCAGTCTCACATGAATGTTTCTGTCTAAAGCCTGATTGAATAGGGTCTAACAGCAACTGTTTCGTTAAATATGACATGAACGAGTCATGGACATGTTTTTCAATCAATTTTGACAAGTTTTGGTTGTATTGAAATTGGCTGGTAGTTATCAGCATCATTCTTAGAACCAGATTTGTGCATAGGCATTACTTTTGCAGTTTTCCTTATTTTGGGTACAGATGAGGTTGCAATATTTAAATTGATTATGAATGTTATGCTATCTGAAATAGCTGAGGCAGAAGTTTTAATGAGTGGCGGACCAATCTGATCAAGTCCTGTAGCTTTCTTGATATCAAGTTTACTGAGACAATTTTTAGCATTTTTTTTTTTTATACCTGTGGGATAGAGAAACATCCCTCCTTAGGGATTTTTCAGTTCATTATATTGTTTTCTATCACTGGTAATGTTAGTGAAAACAAATCACTCAACATATTTGCAATGTCAGTGTCATCAGTGACTTTTGTATCATTTACCAGAAGTGAGTGAATTTTATTTGTCTGATCTTTGTGTGTTACCCCAATGAATTCACTGAAGACTTTCCATATGGAGTTTGTGTTGCTCTTTGTGTTTTCAAGCATTGATTGATAAAAAGTTCTTTTTTTAGCCTTTTCAATCATACTTGTTATGTTATTTCCCCATACTTGATATTGTGCATGGTTTCCCATAGCCTTCAATTGGTCTCGTGTCTTCATAGTATCTAGAATTTCAGTAGTAAATCAGTTAGGTTGGATTTCATACTTTACTCAATGTACTTTTAGTGGTGCATGCTTAGAGACTACATTCATAAATCAGTCCACACTTTTAGAGCTTCACATAATGTCATCAAAATTTTGGATAATATTTCATGGAACTTTATATAGGTCATCTTGAAATTGTTATTTACTTCAATTTTGGAAAGATCTGTAAGTGATAGTTTTGTGTGTATTCTTCCTATTTATGTTGCATTTAACCTTTGTTGTCAAAAAAGTAGGATAGTGGTCACTAAGACCAACATTTGGTACATTAACATAAGCCACATTGTTTGGTAGGTTGGTATAAATGTGATCTATAAGAGTGCTTGATATTTCTGTTACACTTGTGGGCTCATTTACCAGCTGGACTAGGCCTAATGATTAAAAAAATTCCATCCAGTTACTCCTTATTTGAGTATTGAGTAGGTCCTTATTTACACTGCTGAGTATAGATGTTTCTTTCTCCTGTGCATGAACATTTTCTATTTGTTTCAAAGAGTTATCATTCCAAATTGCTTTGGAGGAAGGTGACCTATAAATGAAACCAACTAGGAACGATTCTGCATTATTTTGAGAAATTTCCACCCAAATACTCTCAATTTCATGTGACCCCAAGTCAGGTCGCCTTTGTGCGTTTACATCTTGTAATGTATACAAGACACACACATCCATCCCCGCTGTCTCTCTGTTCCTGCATAATGGTTTATTGTAGCCTTGACAGTGAAATAGATTATCATTGTGGCTAGCATTTAATTTGGTTTTAGTGAGTCCTAAAACATGCATATTAGTTTCCTTGGAAGACAACATTAACTTAATCTGTTCTGTTTTTTCCACTATACCGTGTACATTTAAGTGAGCCATGTTAAAACCTTCTGTATTTAGCTTCATATCAATTATATGTATTTCATCGTGCAATGGGGTACTCTATGAGATTGTTTCCATAATACTTTTACCATTTTGGTATTATATAAGGTGGCCATATAAATGAGGTGGCCTCTGTATTTTCTATGGTATCTGTGCATAGTCTTCCTTTATCAAATCATATTGGGGTGGGGTGTTGAGTAGCAACAAAAAGTAAAGCAGTTTAAACATACATTGTTTGGTAAAATAACTAATCCTTTAATACAAGTATGCATTTTCTAAGTTGAGCAAAACACTACTGACATAGATATTAGAGTCTTTGCCAAGTTACTTAGTACCAAACATTTTTCAGTATCTGTCAATACTTGTTTTGCAAGATATAAATAAACAATTACCCTCATTCTTGTCTGCCTTGTCTGAACTATGTGTAGAGCTTGGTCAGCTCAGTTTTTAGGCTGCACAGTATGTCTTCCTCCTCTCCCCCATCTGGTTTTTCAACTTTTTGCTCCATGCCTCATCGTCCCTCTTCCTCTTAAAGGGCACTCTAGAACTGAGCTTGAAAGTGAGCTGATTTAAGTCTATCTAATGAATTTTAATATGTAAATGTATTTCATAATTTGACAACTAATATATTCATGATTACTTATCAAACTTATAGGAATATAGTGCTAACTTTGGATCAGAAATTAATACATGAGAGGTTGTGATTTGATGGAAGTTGTTTTTGGCTGGATCAGGTCAATTGTTGGGTGGGGTGGGGATCCAAAATTTAAAAAGGGCCCCTACTTTCCTCGAATGGGCACCAAAGCAATGTCTATGTATATATTTACTCAGTGTGCACAATACCCAATAAACATGTCCAAGAATAAAGCTGTGGTCACACTTCAGTTGACAAGTGACTGTACGTTTGTGTGTGTGTACTTTTTTATGATCTGGCCCCGAGTTTTGAACCTAGATTCCATATTCTAGTCGCAGATTTAAAAAAAAAAGAAGAAAAAAAAGCTTATTTAAAACCTTGTGTATGTAAAGTATTAACTTGGAGAAATTCTTTTCCGCTTTGTTTGAAACGTCAGAAAGATGGGTGTTAGGGGTCCACTGGTGACATTCTGGTTAGAATTTATAAATTGATTAATAAAATTACTCAAGTTTGAGCATTTCTGAATATCCCTCATGCTTTTCATTTATAAAAATGAGTGGTGGGGACGTGAGGGAGTACGAATTCTACTGGGCAAGAAATAGAGTGAGTACCTGTGGGTTTTTGCAATACTGTACAGAGCACGTCGATTTAAATTATTCTCGTACCACAGAAACTTTGAAATATAACTATAAAAGTAGTTCTACATACATTTCATTGTTTCCTCTCAAAATTAAAATTAGAAATGAAAAGGATAAGAAGAAAAGAACGAGATCAGAAGAAGATCGTACTCACCGTTGTTTACATTTTGGGCGGTCTCGTAGCGTGGTTGTGTTTTACGTCATCATCTTCAGTGTTTACAATGTGGCCTATAATTATGCAAATTTCGGTCACCGGAATTATGTGTGTTATTCATTCGGGATCTGCCGATCACTGCCGAGCGGGATTTCAACATGGAGACGATAGATTTGTTACTCTACGTACGAAGATTTCAGAGAGCTCGTATTTCATAACGAGAACCCCTACGTACTTGATATTACCCCAGAAATGCCTTTTAAATAGTATTTAATCAGTTGATATACATAAATGTCCCAACATTTTTGCAAGAAAATTCACCCTCAGCTTCACTATTGTGCCTTTAATTTAATTCAGGATATCCAGAATTGGAGTTTTTACCAAGGTGCTGTGTACTCATTGCGAATAAGAAAATTTTCAATGCACGTAGTAAAGTTCAAGACGATTTTGCTTATAAACATGACACAAACGTTCACATTGTCATCGACTTCAAACTTCAGGACAACGACGAGATACCATTCCTGGTCGAAGTTATTGGGAGTAATAGCGGAATTCGGCGATCCCATGTCAAGATGAAAGGGATTATCGAGGCCTTCATATTCCATTGAGACAATACGGCCAAATTCTTGCCTGTTCTGTCGTCTCAAGATGAGCAAATCTGCACGGGCTACCCGTTGGCTGTCGAGTTGCATGGATGTGCAACTCCGGTAGGGGGATTCGATATATCGTCATTGTGTCAAACTTCTCACCCAATACGTGTGCTTTTTGCTCATGTTCCATTAAAAGAGAAATGAATCTTAGGATAGAAACGTTTAAAAACTGCCAAGCATTAACGGCCGCATAAGTTCTTCAAGAGCTGAGAGATTTTCCGAAACACCCGAGTCTAAAACCCTGTAAAGCGCGTAGCGTATTTTAACTCCAATAGTACACCGTACAAAGATAAGTTCCACCAATCCTGCGAAGTAGCTGCGCTTGTACTGTACATTATTCGTTTATATAACTCCTGCCACACTTCTACGTGCTTTCCAGTGTGATCCAAGCGGTTAGCTTACCTCAAAATGATAATAAAATAAAATAAGACCCGGGCCGGTGAAGTGGATGAGCTGGCCCTTATGTGTTCTAAAATTATTTCCCAGGAGATGCGCATCTTTTCCAAACATGTATGTTTGTATTTTGCTGCTATAGACCACGTTAGTGCCGGAAAAGATGGCTGGAAACATGCCGCTCCCCCCCCCCCCAGCCGCGAAAAAAACTCATAGAAAACACCATGCGCTAGCTAGACTCATCTGTTCACAGGCCCTACCAAACATAAAAGTTCCTGTACTCGTGAAACTAGGGTTAATCATGCAGATTTTTTTTATTGCTGACATATTATTCAAACCATTTCTCATAAACATCCCAGAATAAATTTCACCTAGCACTAACCGTACGACCCATATTTTAAGTTACAAATCACAGGCAAATAAATCTTTCCAAAAGAACTGGATGAAAAAAGATTGTGTTGGGCAGGGAAATAATAGATATGACAGATAAATTGACAAAGAACACTGCAAACCGGGTTTTGCACTGGGTTTTTTGGTGGTAAGTTTCATATATCTATCTATCTATCTATCTATCTATCTATCTATCTATATATATATATATATATATATATATATATATATATATATATATATATACATACACACACACACACACACACATACATACGTAAGTACTTATATATAAGTATGTCGAATTAACGTTCATGATTGTGCAAGGTCAGTTTGTTGAAGTCTTACAAGACAAATTGATTAAAAAGATAGCAGACAAACTAAAGCTGTAAACAGATAAAACTGTATATTTTTAAATTCTTTATAAAATTTCAATAGGTTGACAAGTGAATATTCGACACAGTGTCTTTTAACGAACTGCTGTGAAGCACCAAATATTGACCTTTTCATTTTCTGAGTAAGGGTCCTCTTTTTAGAGAGACATTAACGTAAAGGAAGTGAGGGTCCTCTTTTTAGAGAGACATTAACGTAAAGGGAGTGAGGGTCCTCTTTTTAAAGAGACATTAACGTAAATGGAGTGAGGGTCCTCTTTTTAGAGAGACATTAACGTAAAGGGAGTAATGGTCTCTTTTTATAGAGACATTAACGTAAAGGGAGTGAGGGTCCTTTTTTTTAGAGAGACATTAACGTAAAGGGAGTGAGGGAGATAGAGTTTTAATCACTATTTCACTGACTGTCATCTGAGACTTTTGACATGGGACAAACTTTTAACATGAGGTGAAGACCTTTAGATATAGTTATTTGATGGCAGCCGATGTCTAGTTCATCAATGAATTTAAGTTGTTATTTCGTCTAAGGTTATAGGCGGTGTAACAATATTGACAGGTGACGGAGAAAAGACTATGCAACAGTTGTATTGTGGAACTCTGTCATAATGTATATCATGCTGTTAACTTAAAAATCAGACCCGTAGCCACCAGCCTATTTAAAAGAGGTTCTTAAAATTGATTGATTGATTGATTGATTGATTGATTTCTGTATGACTTCATCAAGATTTTAGTGCCGAAGTAAAGGTTGCGAAGTACTTCACCCAGAGACACTTACCCAGAGACACTTACCATGGTAGCCGATCCGGTTGGGTCTGGACAGGATTCGAACATGCAACCCTTAAAAGATAAATACATAGAAAATGAACTGTTGTTTCCAATGGATGTAACTGGAGTTAGTGTGGAAAATAACACAACCGCGAATATCCGAACCTGTCAGTGGACGTGAGAAATGTTCAGACACTAAGTTTATTATCTTACTTGGCTTGAAGACCTTGTAAGTGTATAACACTGTCCCTGCGTCTGTCGTGCATCTGTCCGTCTGTCAGTTTTTGATTTCTCACAAACGTAAGGGTGAGCCAGTCTGTAGAAGATATATGTATGTCACAAATAATTTAACTAATCCAGGTATGACATGATATTTGTTAACGTTCATTGCTTATTTTTATTTTTATTTTTTTTTATTATCATTTAAATCCAGGCAGGTTACATTTAAAATTACATTATACTGCACACAAAATATGAATGTGAATAACTTCTCATGTCCGTACACTACCCTCAATGTCGCAGCGTATTACTCTTTTACGCGCATATGACGTCACATCTTGCTAAGATCACGTTACTGTCTTATTACCGTGCGAGTCTTCAGACTGCTAGAAGTGCCAAAAAATCACGTTTCATTACCAGAATAAAATGATTCAGAATTCTGGTATTCTTTCACTCAGCCAGTTTTGTATTCTTTATAATAAAACAATTAGTGCCCTATTTTTCAAAGAAAATGACGAATTTTTCACCTATGACATAACGAATGTTACCTTGGGCGGTGGCCTCATGTAACGTAACATATGAATCGAATGAACATTTTGTTATATGACCTTCAGAACAAGGACCGGATGGACATTTTATTATATTACTCTCAAAACAAGGACCAAACGGACATTTTGTCATATTGCCTTGAAAACAAGGACCAAACGGACATTTTGTCATATTAAGCGCAAAACAAGGACCTGGTGGACATTTTGTCTTATTACCGATCAAAACTAGGACCGGATGGACATTTTGTCAAATTAAGCGCAAAACAAGGTTCAGATGGACATTTTGTCATACTATCCTCAAAAAGAAGTACCGGATGGACATTTTGTTATATTATCCTCAAAAGAAGGACCGGATGGACATTTTTTCATATTACCCTCAAAAGAACGACCGGATGGACATTTGGCATATGAATTGCAAAACAAGGACCGGATGGACATTTTGTCATATTATGCGCAAAACAAGGTTCGGATGGACATTTTGTCATGTTACCCTAAAAAAAAAGAACCCGATGGACATTTTGTCATATTACCCTCAAAACATTTTGTCATATTAAGCGCAAAGCAAGGACCGGATGGACATTTTATCATATTACCCTCAAAACAAGGACAGGATGGACATTTTGTCATATTATGCGCAAAACAAAGACCCTATGGACATTTCGTGATATTTACCTCAAACTAGGACTGGATCGACAGTTTGTCATATTCAGCGCAAAGCAAGGTTCGGTTGGACATTTTGTCATATTACCCTCAAAAAGAAGTACCGGATGGACATTTTGTTATATTACCCTCAAAAGAAGGACCGGATGGACATTTTGTCCTATTACGCTCAAAAGAACGACCGGATGGACATTTGGCATAGGAATTGCAAAACAATGACCGGATGGACATTTTGTCATATTATGCCCAAAACAAGGACCGGATGGACATTTTGTCATATTACCCTCAAAACAAGGACCAAATGTATAATTTGTCGTATTTACCTCAAAGAATGACCGGATGGACATTTTGTCATATTAAGCGCAAAACAAGGTTCGGATAGACATTTTGTCATATTACCCTAAAAAAAAAAGAACCCGATGGACATTTTGTCATATTACCCTCAAAACATTTTGTCATATTAAGCGCAAAGCAAGGACCGGATGGACATTTTATCATATTACCCTCAAAACAATGACAGGATAGACATTTTGTCATATTATGCGCAAAACAAGGACCCTATGGACATTTCGTGATATTTACCTCAAACTAGGACTGGATCGACAGTTTGTCATATTCAGCGCAAAACAAGGTTCGGTTGGACATTTTATCATATTACCCTCAAAAAGGAAGTACCGGATGGACATTTTGTTATATTACCCTCAAAAGAAGGACCGGATGGACATTTGGCATATGAATTGCAAAACAAGGACCGGATGGGCATTTTGTCATATTACCCTCAAAAGAAGGACCAAATGAAAAATTTGTCGTATTTACCTCAAAGAAGAACCGGATGGACATTCTGTCATATTGAGCGCAAAACAAGGACCGAATGGACATTGTGTCATATTACCCTAAAAACATTTTGTCATATTAAGCGCAAAGCAAGGACCGGATGGACATTTTATCATATTACCCTCAAAACAAAGACAGGATGGACATTTTGTCATATTACCCTCAAAAAGAAGTACCGGATGGACATTTTGTTATATTACCCTCAAAACAAGGACCAAATGAAAAAATTGTCGTATTTACCTCAAAGAAGGACCGGATGGACATTTTGTCATATTGAGCGCAAAACAAGGACCGAATGGACATTTTGTCATATTACCCTCGAAAGAATGACCGGATGGACATTTTGTCCTATTACCTTAAAAACAAAAGGACCGGGTGGACATTCTGTCATATTATGCTCAAAACAAGGACCGGATGGACATTTTGTCATATTACCCTCGAAAGAAGGAATGGATGGACATTTTGTCATATAACCCTCGAAAGAAGGATCGGATGGACATTTTGTAATATTTCCCTCGAAAGAAGGACCGGATGGACATTTTGTCATATTACGCTCGAAAGAAGGACCGGATGGACATTTTGTCATATTACTCTGAAAACAAGGACCGGATGAACATTTTGTCATATTACCCTCGAAAGAAGGACCAGATGGACATTTTGTCATATTACCCCTCAAAACAAGGACCGGATGGACATTTTGTCATATTACCCTCAAAAGAAGGACCAGATAGACATTTTGTCATATTACTCTGAAAACAAGGACCGGATGAACATTTTGTCATATTACCCTCAAAAGAAGGACCAGATAGACATTTTGTCATATTACTCTGAAAACAACGACCGGATGGACATTTTGTCATATTACCCTCGAAAGAAGGACCGGATGGACATTTTGTCATATTACCCCTCAAAACAAGGACCGGATGGACATTTTGTCATATTACCCTCGAAAGAAGGACCGGATGGACATTTTGTCATATTACCCTCGAAAAAAGGACCGGATGGACATTTTGTCATATTACCCTCAAAACAAGGACCGGATGAACATTTTGTCATATTACCCTCGAAAGAAGGACCGGATGGACATTTTGTCATATTACCCTTTAAAGAAGGACCAGATGGACATTTTGTCATATTATCCCCCAAAACAAGAACCGGATGGACATTTTGTCATATTACCCTCGAAAGAAGGACCGGATGGACATTTTGTCATATTACCCTCGAAAGAAGGACCGGATGGACATTTTGTCATATTACCCTCAAAACAAGGACCGGATGGACATTTTGTCATATTACCCTCGAAAGAAGGACCGGATGGACATTTTGTCATATTACCCTCAAAAGAAGGACTAGATGGACATTTTGTCATATTACCCCTCAAAACAAGGACCGGATGAACATGTTGTCATATTACTCTGAAAACAAGAATTGGATGGACATTTTGTCATTTTAAGCACAAAACAAGGACCGGATGGACATTTTGTCATATTACCTTCAGAACAAGGACCGGATGGACATTTTGTCATATTACCTTCAGAACAAGGACCGGATGGACATTTTGCCATATTACCCTCAAAACAAGGTCCAGATTAACATTTTGTAATATCAAGCGCAAAACAAGGACAATAATATTATTATCTAGAATTATTATCTAGTAATTTGTCGACAAAATCACTCATATTTCAGGATGTAATCACACGCTTGGCATCCCAATTTTACTGTCACCACGATCTCTATATTTCTCTTCAACATTTGTTGCCAAAGAACCTTAATGCTCCTTGTGTAAAGCAAAAATCACTCCTTATCCATTGCAGACACATTCATTTGTTATTTTATTGCTATTTTTCCGATAATGACCCAAGATTTACTTGACATTTCGCAATGCCAATATTTTATTATATTGATAATCTGTAATTTGCGCTGTAATCAAGTCGAGGCAAAGGGATTTTATTGTCTGTGGCAATAAATTAAGTTGCATTCGATTATTTTGGATGTAACTCGGAAAGCTAAAGTCCACTATTAAGATCGAAAGAGTCAATATACGGCGGATACAACAGAAACAAGTTGTCCAACAATTTATTTCCTTTACCAATAGTACACTCATCTTAATTCCATTTATTTCGCAAATATTGGCAAAAGCTTTCAATTCTGCAAGAAATAATTGTGTAATAGTGGATTATCTTCCTCTTGATTTATAGACCACTCCATCAGTATGCCAACAGCCGACAAATTACATATTATTGTAAATTGTAGAGGCAATAAAACATTCCAAACTTGGCTAATTTTTGGGACCAAAAAATGTTTGGGGTCATAGTATGAATGTGGCCTTTGTAGAAAGTTTCATTTAATATCATTATGGTGGACCTCATGTTATTAGTTTACCGACGGACCGGTTTAGGGAATTTTCACAATACTTTGGGATGATTTAATTTTAAATATTATTAAATTTTCGGCTCATATTCTACATACAATTGTGGGGCATCTGGTGATCGAGTGGTCGAAGGCGTTCACTTTTGCAGATTACTGTTATATCACTTCTGGTTTCGAGTCTCGGACTCGACCAATGTGAGTATGTGAGAAAGCTGGCCAGCAGCTTCCCATGGGGTGTGTTTCTTCTGGGGGTTTTCTGGGTTCTTAATCCACCACTTATACTGGTCGCCATGAATAGCCCATCCTGCGCTGCAAAATGGCTTTAAAAAAAAAAAAAAAAAAAACAAAACAAAACAAAAAAAAAAACAAACATTGGGACAGGTTTAGAGAAGTTTCAAAATACTTTTGCATGAGTTACTTTTAAACATTACATTTTCGGCTCCTATTAGACTTTACATTTACGGTTCCCTGCTGGACGAGTGGTCTTAGGCGTTCGCCTTCACAGATCACCGACATTTCACTTCTGTCCGCGTGCGTTTGAATCTCTGCATCGGCCAACTTGGGCATGTGAGAATGCTTGCTAGTAGCTTCCTCAACCAAATTTACTTGTCATCATGTATAGCTTATAAAGTGCTGAAAATGGTGATAAACATACATAAACAAACATAAAATTGACTATCTGCTAATAGAAGTTATTGGAATCTAACTGACTAACATGAGGTGTGTGTGTTTGTGTGTATGTTTGTGTGTGTGAAGTGTCGAATTTTGAATTGCAGCGAACTTTAAAGTTGAATGCATTAAGCATTAAATTTTATCGCATTTAAGCCAGAAAAGTCTTTGTGAAGGGTCACTTCGACCTTTCTTCGTTCATCTCCCCCAATGTCAATGTAAACTTCAAAGGGTCTGCATTCCAACTCAGTGAAATTGACCGGGGTATCTTAACACGGTCCATGGAAAGAAAACCTAACCGCTTGGTAGGAACCTACGTCCACGTATAATTTTTTCAAAGGGAAATCGTTACGCACTGTCATTCACAGATTCCGAGCTGTCTAAAGATGATGAAAGGAATTCTTTCTTTGGGAAAAAATAGGGACCACTGCCTACGATTGGGCAGAATACATTAGGGCGTACACTTAAGAGCAATCAGACTTTAAAGTGACGACCTTAGTCGAAATGCTTTAGTCTTAAAATTTCCTGCAAGAGGAAACGTAGTCTACTCCGTGGAAAGTCTAAAGAGAATAGTACTTTCCTCGTGAAACAAAAGAGGTACCAGGTGGTCGTCTTGTAAAAAGAAAGACAGGGTTTAGTGCTAGGACGCACAAGTTCTGAAAGAGAACAGGAATAAGGACGTTCTGAAAGAGAACAGCAATAAGGTACGCAATGTTAGTTTCACGTAATAGTCTATGAGTTGATTGTTTGTTTTATGCAAATGTGTTTGCTATGACTGGGTTTCCATATTATGTATCGTTTATTCAATTCATGGAAATGTGTTGATGCTAGAGTTGTCATGCACTTTATTTTCATTCAATTTCATGGAAAGTGTTGATGCTAGAATTGTTATGCAATTTACCTTTTAATTATACAGTTCTTAGTTCATTGGTAGAATTGATTGCATGCAATCAAATATTCACATGTGTAGGATTTCATACGGTTATATGAAAATAACTTCCTTTATTTGTTAGGACGATACAGAATATCGTGAGTTAACGATACTTACCTAATAATATCTGATTTTGTAATGTTTGAATAATCTTGTAGGTTAAGGATTGCTGAGTTACAATTTGTGAATTTCATGCAATAGTAATCGAACATGTAGTAGCATACGTAAAATGATACGTTACTTTTCGATAGACACTCACGTGGTAATTTAAGACCTGCCGCTGGAAAGCGAGGTCAATGTCCTACCGTACTAAGTCAGAATTTACGCAGGGTGTGGAGCCAACATGATCTGAATAATGTAAGCGAATTGTATGTACCTCTAGAGAGTGGGGTATACAGAATAATGGGGTAATTTCGTCCTTTAAGGAACAGCTTTCTGAGAGAAAGACGGGACAGTCTGAAGACAGAAGACCGGAAAAAAAGAAGGACGAGGTCAGAATAAGAGGACCAGGAAGTCCATGAAGGGGCAAAGCATAGGAGACCTTGATATACGGTCCAGACTGGAAGGTGATGCATATCGGTCGTGGACGCTCTTTTCATCTCTCGTTATGATGATGAAATAAATCCAGATTAGACACACCTGTTATATTCTAGTGATATAATCTAACTTGAATTGGAATTGCCGTTATTAATTTGTTCTGATTATATTTGTTATTTTCTTGTCAAAGGGGGCTCGTATTGCTTTATTTCTTCCCAGTATTCTCGCTCAGTTCTCTGTTGAAATTCCATTCTTCTTTCACTCCCGCCGGGCTATAATATCGAGGGAGGTCATCCTCTAGATAAAGCCAGCCAAATCAAATTAACCACCCCTCTTACTAAGAGGGCGACGTTAGTGTGTGTGTGTGTGTGTGTGTGTGTGAGAGAGAGAGAGAGAGGGGGGGGTACAGACATTTTTTTATTATCGCTTAATGTTATATTCGTGAAACTATTTTCTTTTTTGATATTACAGATGAACTAATGACATAACTCACTGAAATGCTGGAACGTTTAACATTAACTCCGTTGCAAGGTATCTAGTTAAACTTCACCTTTTTCCCCGATTTTTTTTGTCCCAACATTAATACTTAATACCTCTTTTGCTAATAGTATTATAAACACTAATAACAACAACAAACGCCAGAACCAAGAGGATAATAAAATCATATTTTAGAATATATGAACATTGAAATGATACGCAATGACGACGTTAAACAGTATTTTCGATCCGACTTCTACCATCGAGTCCCTTGTTTTATTGGTAATACGTACAAAGATGGTTATAGTTCATTTATGTAGATTAATTTTATTTGTTTTGTTTTTTAATTCCAGGATGATAGTGCCTTCCAGCTCGATGGAATTCTGCTTAGTCTATTAATAATTTGACTTTTTTTCGTGCCAAGTAATTTACTTGGCTGAACCACAAAAATAAAATCATCACTAAAGTCGGAAAAACATAAAGTGTAGAAATCTACTACATAGGTATAATCATGCTGTGAAAGAAGTTTGGCTTATTTTGAATTTATTAAGCCCGTACAAGATAAAATAAATTGGCATGGTTACACTAACCTCATCGTATCCGCCATGACAGGTAACGCGAGACTCTCGCCGTGACCCCTTTTCTATATAAGGCTTGCCAGACCATATTTGGATATTCTACGCTATGTTATTGTCAATCAAGTGGCGAATAATGGCTTCTTGGTGGAATTTCAAAGTTGCCGATAAACCGTATTTACTTTTAATAAGCAGAATTTCTGACTCAAACCGCGCCATACTTTTTACTACGATTTGTTTACGTTTCCAAAAAAGGCCTCAATTTCCTTATATGGCACACAAACAAAAGAGGCTGAGAACGGAAGTAATCATTATTTGAACTAATATGGCGGACGATCTAAACGAAAATATCGGATAAGAAAGGTAAACGAGATTTTACAACTATTTATACAATGATTTGCGATACTTCCGGTATTAAATAAGAGGACTACTCAATTTATTTAATTATATGCAAGGAATATGTTCAAATTGTTGATATTAGGCTGAAAGAATGCCGGGTGTGAATCACACTCGGCTTGCTCCATTGACACATATATGCTCATGTTAGTACCCCGTCCAAGAGGTAGGAGTAGGGGTATTAATATTAGTACTATGTATTTGCAAGATTTAGTGTTACAGATTACACGTTTTCCGTGTATGAAATAAGCTTAGCCATTTATTCAGTACTACTATCAATGGTGAGACCTAGAGTTTTAATGGACACTACTGTGTCTGACTGACTGCCCTGTAATATAATGCACGCCCAACTTTGAAAAGCGTAGACTTGGATCTGACTTTGCATGACGCAACGACAGATCCGAGGTCTATACTGGTTATTATATACATGATTGAAAGCCAATATAAATACCATTATTTGCCGGCTCATTATGCGACGGCAAGTATGAGTGAATGGTGTTCACCGTCGATCTGTTTTATACACGGATATATGAGGCAGTTAGATGTCGACTCGGTACCAGGGTCCCTACGTGATATCACTCATACATCTCTCTGCCAGCTTGAATTCGAGTTGCAGTTTGACCAACGTGCGTATATGAGAATGAGTGCCACTACCTTCCCGTGAGCCGGTGGTTCTTCCCAGGGTCTTGCCAGGTTTTCTCCACCCGATATAATGGACGCCATGTATAGCCTTTATGTGCTGACAAATGACATTAAACCCGACAAAACCAAACGATTGCTCTCGGATGTAATATTGAATAATGCGAGAAAAGCTATCAATAAAATTACTACTTCAGCGATATACACGCATGCATATATATATATATATATATATATATATATATATATATATATATATATATATATATATATATATATGATTCTTCTGGCTTCCTCTAGTTCATTTTGACTATTTCGAAGGAACAAGTTATGTTAAAAATGTTCAGTTTAATATGAAGATGGTGTACCCGTTTCATAATCACCTCTTATGCATACCCGTCTACAATGTCTGCATTCGCAGCGAATTAAACCTCAAACATATGCTGCCGATAATTGCCTTTCACACCACATCGGCTGTGTACGGAACAAGGTTTGACGGAGAAGTTGGGAATGGATCAAACTATTTATTATTATTATTATTTGCAACTCCTTGGTCAATTCTACAGCGAATCCAATTGTATAAGTAACAGATTTCGTCCGAATAGATTGCGGTTTCTTTCTTGCCAAGAAATATCCGATGATCAAAAAATGAACTTTTTTTCTGTAAATTACTGCGCTGATATACATCCGACGCTTATTGTCAGGCAGGAATAGATGAGGCTGTCCGAAACCACTTTCTGGTAACCAGTTCAGCTCAAGAACCGTTAGAAATCTTATAAATATTACACTTCTGAGATAAAGTTATTTTTACCGGTTGTATATTTATTTGATTATATCAAATGTTCAGCCTCCAGTGATCCAGTGACTGTGAACAACTTGAGATGTGCAACACTAAATGAACCGTATGCGAATATTTTCGGCGCATGTAAAAATTTACGAATTGTTGCAATAATAAAGAGGAAACAGTTCTTATCAGATTCTCATATATTAAATTAAACGACGATAACAATTATGACTGTTAATTCTTTAAGACGGGTCGAAGTTCATGAACTTTTTGTCCATTATCATCGCCGTTGTCGATGACATGTTTTATCGCTCGTCATGGTAGATGAAGACTTCAACTTTAAAACTTTAATACATGTCGTGATCTTCTATATTTTTATGAGACAAAGGTGAATATATTTCAGAATCAGAAATGTAATTTGTGTACAGGAACAGAATCAATGAAAAGAAATTTGAATGCATGCTGAATTGAAGAATGGCGGAACTATCTGAACAACTTTTTGCCAACTTCTGGATAACATTTTGTGTAATCTCTGTTGAACAGCTCGTAACCTGACTGTATTTGATCATAACCTCCCCCCCCCCCCGGTATGTAATAATAATAATAATAATAATAATAATGATAATAATAATAATGTTTGTGGTTTATAGTTTGTTACGTAGGTTTTAAAAAAAATTCAGGGTCCCCGAGTGGCCGAGTGGTCTAAAGCGCTCTCCGTTACGGATCACTGCCATCTCACCTCTGTCTGCACCGGTTCAAGTCTCGGATTCAGCCAATGCGGGTATGTGAGAAAGCTTGCCAGTAGCTTCTCGTAGATCGGTGGTTCTTTCCGGGGCCGCCATGTATCGTGTGCTGAAAAACGGCGTTAAACCCAGCAACAACAACAATTGTTTCAGACATCGCTACGATATTTGTAATATGGCAGTTTATAGTGATGTCTAGCACTGGGGTATCATGCCGCAGACATATAGCTTCATGTCCCACCTAGTCACATTATCCTGACCCAGTCCGACCAGTCCTAACACTAATCTCTTAATGCTGAGCGCTTAGCGAGGCAGCTGTTAGTACCATATTTTGGTATGACTCGAACCCGCGACCTCCCGCATCCGAGGCAGACGCTCTAACCACTTAAACACGAGCTAAAATAATAATAATAATAATAATAATAATAATAATAATAATAATAATAATAAAAATAATAACGACTTTATTTAATGATCGTGACACAAAACGTTGTGAGTAGTTAAGTGGGCCACCATAGGGACAATGGGACTTAGCATTAAAAACACCCCTGGGCAACTCTAGGGACAATCGAAATTTAACATGGAGAAAAACGCTGGGCCACTTTAGGGACAATGGGAATTTAACATAGAGTTTGGGTCTGTCTAGGGACAAGGGAAATTAACATGGGAATAGAGTTTGGGTTTGTCTAGGGACAAGGGGAATTGAATATGGGATTTTTTTTTTTTTTTTAAAAAGTTTTTTTAAATTTAAATTTAAATTTAAATTTAGAAAAGGGGTAGGCAATGGAAAGGCTATCTCTTTTCGAGAAATATGGCTGGCCCTGAAAAGGGCCTTTGGGTTTATGTTAATGTATTCATTAACATAAATGGTACCGCATTGGTCTTCTTCTTGTCCTTAGGCTACGTCTCACTGTTGGTACGTAAATCAGCACTCTTTTCAGGCATCCTTGTCTTTCTACGTAGATCCTACGTATCCACAGGCTGGTGTTTGTCCTGTGGACAACGGCCCACTTGGATCGGACATACATGGGTATGTCCGTCCGGAACATCATGGAAGACACAAGCGTAGAAGATTGCACATCGGTCCACATCTTGAAGCGACGAGAACAGGTGAATCAATGCACTGAACTGCGCTTATTTATAGGTAGAGGCAGGATTGAAACGGATTGAGTTCATTCACCAATCCAAACACGCGTTACAAAATTCAGTCAGCCCGCATCCAATCCGAAGAGAGTAGTCTGTGACGTCAGTTGGTCTATATAGATTCGCTAGCGCTTGTGTGCAGTCAATCTATGCGACAGTGATTCAACATGACGGAAACTCAGAAAACGATCCATTGGGGTGCACCAGCATGGAAGGCTGCCCAAGGGAACCCGGACTTACTTTCAGAAGAGGTACATTGGGATTTTGTGGATTTTCTTACCTCGCAAGAATTTGTTCCGGAACCTTCGTTACCTTCTTCATTACCGCAAGTGGAGAATTTTAGACAGAGACAGAAAGAAGAATTGGAGAAATTTATGCAACGACAAAAGGAAGCGGAACAAGCTTTTCTCCTACAGCAACAGCAACAGCAACAAGAAGAGGTAAGAAAAAAACAGCAGCAACAACAGCAAGAAGAAGTAGCAGCAAAGAAACAAGAGGGTGAAAATCAAACGGCTACGGTACTGTTGGACATTTTAGCGGAGTTAAGAAGTCTGAAACAAATGTATCAGACTCTTTATCACGACCGAAGAGAATACGACCTTCCCGAGCTAAACACGCCAACCCTGTGACTAAGCCTGTCGTACCACCCTTAGTGATTTCAACCCAATCATCAGAAGTAGGCCTTGGCCGTGGCAAAGGCTTAAGGCAGTTAAAGTTGATTGGTTAAACTCACTCCTACACCATAAAGAAAAAAGGCCCTTTTCAGGGCCACCCACATTTCTCGAAAAGAAATACAATTTCAATTTGCCAGTAACTCAAAAATAAACCCACCCATTTTACCCTTATAGTACGTGTCTGTGTATGAGTGCGTGAGTGTAGCTTCTTATTTTAAAATCAAAACTCAAAGACACTTACCTTATATCATTCATGTATTCTTTTATCCATTTTTTTAGAATCCAAATCACAATTCACCACAGAACACTTTAAAAAGTTCGTACACTTCTTCTTTTTCATTATTTAGTCTCTCTGTTTTTTTAATTTCTTCACCGTTTTTTCCTCATTTTCTTCCCTTCTTCTTTTCTTCTCCTGTTTCTTTGCCTCTTTTAAATAGAATTGTCTTCTTTCTTCCTCTTCTTCCTCTGAAGAATCCCTCTCTTCTTCCGAAGAATCCCTCTCTTCTTTTGAAGAATCCTTCTTTTCTTCTGACTCCTCTTGTTTCTTTTTTGGGCAATCTGGAGACCAATTTCCTTTTTCTTTACAATAATAACAGGTATCTTGACTTTTGTCTTTTTTAGCCCCTGTTTTTGTTCTTTTTTGACGGTCTGGACACTCTGAAGACCAATGCCCTTTCTTCTGACAGATATAGCAAGTATCTTGACTTTTATCTCGAAAGGAAGGAGAGTAGTCCGTAGGCTGGTCTGAAGAGAATTTTCTAATGACCCCTCGCAAAGCTCTGACGAAACGTTCCATCTGGGTAGTCTCTTCCATCGTTGTGCTCAGCTTGAGAGTGAAATGAATAGTGAAAGGACAAGACACACACCCTTTTTATATACGCTGGTTTGCCAAGACTATAAATTAGTCTATGGTGTTTAAACTTGAGTCATTTGACGTTTTGCACTCAAGATGAAACGATCCCATTCATTCGAGAAGAAAGAAGAAGAAGAAAGTAAGAGGCAGAAACGTGATCTATCGCCTCGTACCAGGGCTGAAATCTTGGCACAGATTCATGCCAGTGATTTTGAAGACGACATGAGTGAACCAGAATTTGAAACCTCTAAACCAAGTTCGTCACCCTTAGTCAACCCTGAAAAATACTATTCCATTCGAGAGACGGAAAAGCGCTCCTCTAGAAAATTTAGAACCACGGCTTACACCTACACGGTGAAGTTTAAAGATTTCAAGGCCGACGTACCCTTGGAGAAAGCAGAAGAGTTCATCACCGAGATGTGGGATTCTTTGCTCACCGCACTCAAGCGACAATGTCAACCCAAAGAAGACGATCGCTTGACACTATCCATAGATCACGACGGTTTGAAATCCCCTGTTTGGATCGAGTTTAGCAGACCCGCAGAACTAACCCCTTCCAAAATCATGGACAAGATTCAACACGTACAACAATCTAATGACCAGTTTGACATCACCGATGGTAAAGCCACACTGAAAATGGCCCACGTCTCTCTTCCTCAAGGGACAGGACGCAAAAAGATGTTATTGGTGAACGAGCTTCGCAGCATTAAGCGTTGTCTTGTCCAAATTCACAATCCTCATGACCAGATGTGTTTAGCCCGTGCCATCGTGGTGGGACGAACCTATGCCAACAAGAACGACACGACAGAATGGAAAAGAACCTGGGAGAACATTCGAAAATCGAACCGAACCAAACAACGAAACGAAGCAGAACTCCTGTTGCAACAAGCTGGCCTGTCCAAAGACACACCCTGTGGCATTCCTGAGATGCAACAATTGCAAGATGCCCTAGCTCCACGCTACACCTTGAAAGTGCACCCTCAAGAAATGCGCGGGTCTCTGTTGTTTCGAGGCCAAGACTTTAAGGACGGAAAATACATTCATGTTTATCATCACGATGACCATTTCGATACCATTACCAGTATCACCGGATTCCTGGGATACAGATATTACTGTGAGAAATGTGACTATGGTTATAATAATCGAGAGCAACACAAGCATTGTGGATGGAAATGCCCAGGATGTTTGGCCTCTCCACCCTGTCTGAGCGAAGAACCAGTGCCTTGTTCGACTTGTCTGCGCACGTTTGTCAGCCCTACCTGTTACCAACAACATTTGAAAACACAAGGTTCACAGAAGAAATGTGCTTGTCAACTCCTGAGATTGTGCCCTACGTGTAGACAAGGCATACGTACCAACAATGCCAAGGCACACGTATGTCGAGGAAAGAAAAAAATGTCACATTTGTCACCACATCGTGGACTTGGAACACGAATGTTACGTGCAAAAATACCAACCCCCACCAGAGAAAGAGGACGGTCACAAGAAGAAAGGCAATTTCATCTTTTTCGATTTCGAATGCATGCAAGAGACTGGCATTCACATCCCTAATTTCTGCGTGGCTCATCGAGCGTGCGAGAAGCGCATTCAAGAACCTATCTTCAGTCATTGCCCTCACTGCAGCAAGATTCCTGGAGGACGTGAAAAAATCTTTCGGGGACCAAACACGTTAGCCGATTTTGCCCAATGGGTCTTAGACCCCATCGACAAGACGTGGAGCCAAGAGGACATCGAACGTTACGGAGATTGTCATCGTCATGCCACGGTGATGGCTCACAATTTCTCCGGATACGATGGACAGTTTCTTTTGAGGTACTATACGGAACATGGCACCGAACGTCCTAAAGTGATTTTGAACGGAGCCAAAATCATTTTCATGCAAGTGGGACAAGTACAGTTTAAAGATTCGATGAGTTACTTGGCCATGCCTTTGAGCCGAATGCCTAAAACGTTTGGAATGACAGGAATGGCTAAAGGGTACTTTC
The DNA here is from genome assembly GCA_028554795.2 of Sinohyriopsis cumingii. Classification (NCBI taxonomy): domain Eukaryota; kingdom Metazoa; phylum Mollusca; class Bivalvia; order Unionida; family Unionidae; genus Sinohyriopsis; species Sinohyriopsis cumingii. The sequence continues at coordinate 32,824,507 of CM068826.1, forward strand.
CACACTTTTTCAATACGGAAGCCAATCAACATGCTGTTCTACCCCATTTGCCTGAGGCTCACTATTACGACCCCGACAACATGCGTACCGAACAACGAGAAGCTTTCTACGCTTGGTACCAAGCTCACGCCTCGGACCCTTTCGACTTTCAGGAAGAAATGTTAAAGTATTGTCGTTCCGACGTGGACATTTTACGGCGTTGCTGTGGAAAATTTCGAGAACTGTTCATGGAACACGGAGGGGTCGATCCTTTGAAAGAAGCTTGCACCATTGCCAAAGCGTGTTCCTTAGTGTACCGCCAACGATTCATGCCTGAAAACACCGTAGCTGTCATCAGTCCTCAAACGACCCACTATGTCAAGCGTCAATACTCGGTCAAAGCCCTACGTTGGTTACATTACTTGTGCGACAAGGAAGACAAATGGGTTCAGCATGCCCGCAACGGAGGAGGCGAAAAGACCATCGGAACGTATTCGGTAGATGGCTGGGACTTAGAAAACCCCAAGATCGTGTACGAGTTTAACGGTTGCTTATTTCACGGATGTCCCGTCTGTTACCCTGACCGTGACACTAAAAATCAGTTTTTGCAACGAACCATGGAAGACTTGTACCAGGACACTTGTCAGCGACGCCTAAAGTTAGAACAGCAAGGATACCAAGTGGTGGAAATGTGGGAACACGAGTACGATCACCGTTTGAAAACCGATCCCGAGTTTAAACGCCTCGTGGAAAGTTACCAGTTCATGGACCCGCTGAACCCGAGGGATAGTTTGTACGGAGGAAGGACCAATGCCACCTGTTTGCTGTACCAAGCCGACGAAGAGAAAGGAGAAGAAATCAAATACTTGGACGTGTGTTCGCTGTATCCCTACGTGTGCAAATATTGTCGCTTTCCTGTAGGGCACCCGCAATTGTTCACGGAACACATCGACCTGAAAAACATTCGACAATACGAAGGCTTGATCAAGTGTAAAGTTTTGCCTCCCACGAACCTATACCATCCCGTCTTACCTCACCATTGTCAAGGCAAACTGATGTTTCCATTGTGCCGTACTTGTGCCGAAACGTGCAACCAGGACCAACCTTGCCATCACAGCCAGGAAGAACGTGCCTTGACGGGAACCTGGGTCAGCGTGGAATTGTTCAAAGCTCTGGACATGGGATACCAACTGTTAGAAGTGTACGAAATTTGCCACTTTCCCAAGACACAACAGTACCACAAGGGTGACCCTACTCAGAAAGGCATTTTCGCCGACTACGTGGATGCCTTTTTGAAACTGAAACAAGAAGCCAGCGGCTATCCTTCCTGGTGTCACACTCCCGAAGACCAAATACAATTCAAAGAGAAATACTACGCACAAGAAGGCATCTCTTTAGACCACATCGAAAAAAACGAAGGCAGGCGATCGTTTGCCAAAGTGATGTTAAATTGCTTGTGGGGTAAAATGGCACAACGACCGTGTTTACCCAAGACGGAATATTTGACAGAACCTTCCCGCTACTTCCAGATGATTCACGACAAAACCAAATACATGAAACACGTGGACGTCGTTCGAGAGGATTTGATCTTGGTCAATTACGAAGAAGATCTGGACTTTGTACAAGACGACCCTTTTGGAAACGTCATCATTGCGGCTTACGTGACAGCTCATGCTCGCTTAAAATTGTACGAAGCTTTAGAACTGTTAGAAGAACGCGTCCTGTACTTTGACACGGACAGTTGCATTTACATCCATCACCCGATTCAACAGCACCCTGACATCGAAGGAGACCGTTTAGGAGCCTGGACAGACGAGCATCCCGACGACAAGATTCTAAGTTTCGTCAGTGGTGGTCCCAAAAATTACGGCTACGAATACCGGGACAAACAAGGAGAAGTGCACACGACGTGCAAAGTGAAAGGACTGACTCTGAATCATCGTACCAGTCGAGTGGTCAACTTTGGGGTATTGAAAGAAGCCTTGCAATCGGGAAAGGATGGAAACTTTAAAGTGACCACCTATCAACCGAACAAGATTGTACGTTTACCCACTCACCACATCGTCAGTCGACCCTTGGAAAAAGTCTATGAAATTGTATACCAGAAGCGAGTGCGACTTCCCAATCACTTCACTTTACCGTACGGTCACGTTGGTATTGGTCTGTATATGAAAAGGAACCCTAGGCAAGATCGATAGTTCATTGTTCATTGAAGTAACTTACCATGTCGTTGACGAAGAAGAAACCAGATTGGTTAGGAGTCAAATGTTGGACATCACCGAGACCAGGGTTTTGAGGGTTGGACACAAGAGGTGACCCAGTATGCACGAGAGTTATTCAAGGAAAAAAGTTACTTTTCAACCTGTGTTAGTGACGGTGCCAGAAGAACCCGTCACCCAGGACAGGACTGTCGTGGACAGGCCTGAAAGACCCTTTCGGGAGGACACTTGTGTGACCTTACCCCTACTATAGAACTGGTTAGAACTTTACCCAAAACATGCTGTACAGACACTTGTGTTTATTCCACGTTCATGGTTATCATGTGCCTTTTATTCTTGTACTTAAGCCTTTGGCTTTTATGCATTTTTGTCTTTCGTATTCATGTTTGAAACATTCAATAAACGTGTTCTGAAAAAGTATATAAACTCTTGTCTTGTTTGTTTTTTTCGTGTCACAAGTGACATTTCTCACACCATGGCTACCTCTGCTGTCTCTGCTCCCTCTTCCTCTACTGTCAAAGTCATCGACGAACACTTAGATCGTGCCAGTTGGGAGGCTTTGTATCTTCGCCATCCCTTTAACATGCTCATTGCTGGACCTAGCGGTTCAGGCAAAACCGAATTCGTCAAACGTTTGATCGAACATAAACATCATTTGATCGATCGACCCCCTCAACGAATCGTGTGGTGTTACAAAGAGTGGCAATCGGCGTACAGCCTCTTGCGAGAAAGTCAAGGCGATTCCATCGTGTTTGTGGAAGGCATTCCTAAAGAAGACGACGGCATCGTCTCTGACTCCCGTCTAACCCATTTTGTCATTTTCGACGACATGTTAGGAGAAGACGAAGAAGAAATTAAACTGTGGTTCACGCGCAAAGGGCATCACCGTAATGCCAGTGTCGTTTACATCACCCAAAATTTGTTTCAACAAAGTAAAGCCCATCGCACCATCAGTCTCAATGCGCATTACGTGGTCTTGTTTAAAAGCCCTCGAGATAAATCGCAAGTGCAAGTCTTAGCCAAACAGTTAGGAACGCCTTGGCTGACTCAGGCGTACGACGATGCCACTCAAACGCCACACGCCTATTTACTCGTCGATTTGAAACCTACGACTCCCGAGGATTTGTGATTTCGTACCCACTTGTTTCACCACTGGTGCCAAGACGGAGGGCCTGTCCTGTACACGTCTCCGTCCTCGACTTCATTTCACTCCCCATAAAAAAATCTATAAAAACCTCAGACCCTTTTTCGTCTGTCTCACTCTCAGTGCGAACATGACGTCCCTTCAGTCGCATCTTCCCGTCAAATTGATTCGTGCCTTGTATGGCATCAGTCGAGAAAAAGATCCACAAACACGAGCTCGTGTCTTAGAAGCTAGTCTCAAAGAAGTCTTACGATGGTTCACGGTGACAGCACGTCAATTACTCCAAGGAATCATTCAGATTCCTCATCAAACCAAACGCTTTTTCGATCGAAACAAAGTCGCTTTGGTCCAACTGGCCGATCCCCGCATCGACACTCAAACCAAAAAACAAATCATTTTGAAACCTGGAGGGAGCGGTACTCTAGGAGGGGTCATCATTCGCTCACTCTTAAGATGGGATCCTAATGCCCCCAAAGTTATCCCCAAGACAAAAGTCCAACGAAGCCCCAAGAAGAAAAAGACCAGGTCCCCAAGGAGAACTTCTCCAGTGGCAGGACCCTCCTCTGACCAGACACCACCACCACCCCGGAAAAAGAAAAGAAGCCCCCAGAAAAAGAAAAGTCCACAGAAAACTAGTCGCAAGAGAGGCACTTCGGCCAGGACGCAACCTTACACTCGCAAACCACGACCTGCCACGACGGTGACTGCGTCTCCGGCAGCTTCACGTTTGTCCACTTCTCCGTTAATGACACCCAGAACTGAAGAGTACTTGGAGACGTTGATCACACCAAGAACTTCTCCGTTGATGACCCCCAAAAGAACTTCCCCAGTGGCAGGACCTTCCAATTTAGTGGCAGTGGCTGCTGCTCACAAAGTACCTTCTCCCAAAATCAAAGTTCAAGAAAGATCGGGCATGTTACAAAGTTTGCTGGATTTGTCCAAGCAAGAACTGGCTCGATTTAGTCCGTTACGTACCCCTGCACGACGTGTCATGCCTGTCCTCAAACTAATACGACGTAAAGACAATCAGTGGCGACGCGTTCCAGTATAAAAAAAGGCCTGTGACCAAGTCGGGTATCAGTGTTTTTTTTTGGTGCTCCTGAAGACTCAAAGATGTCACCCTCCAGAAAACCCCAAGGAAAGAAAAGGAAAGGACTGCCACTACGTTTAGCCAAACATGGGGACATGTTATCTGTTCTGTCCAAAGCTTCTCCACCCCTACGAAAAAAACTCATTCAAACAGCCTCCAAAGAGGTCATCGATACCGTGTGCGAATGTTGTTTGAACGTTTTGAAAGGCACGATCCCTTTGTCCAAACACCAGAAACAATGCTTAGGCAAACATCGTCACGTTCTTCGCCAAATGGTTCAAAAGAAAATTCCCATTCGTCAAAAAAAGAAGATGTTAGTGCAACGTGGAGGTATTTTACCTCTCTTGTTAGGCCCCATACTGAAAGGAGTCTTGGGAACCATGTTGGGAGGACTGGTGGGAGCAAGATAAAAAGGCCTCGGAAGTTCCAAGATCTCAGAATCGATCCCTGACAACCCGATGGAAGGACGAAAACTAGCTTTAGTACCTTACAAACGATGGATGGAATACCATCGGTGGCAAGAACAACACACCCCGCATTTACCTCCCAATCCCCATTTGAGCGAGATGTCCCAGTTACAACACGAATTGCAGTCCTTGATGGATCGCCAAGATTTGTCCGAAACAGAAAAATCGCAAAAGTACGGTCAACTCTTGCAACGACTGCAACTCTTTCACCAGAAAGCTTTAGACGAAACAGCTCTACCCACTCTGAAAGATTTTAAGACCTTGATGAAAAGTCCAGCACCATCACCAGTACCAGTACCAGTACCACCAGTACCCGTGACCAAGACAGAAAAAGGAGAAGAAGAGGAAGGGTTTCAAACTCCACCAGAAAAAGTACGCAAGTTAACAACACCACCTACCTCCAGAATTGGATGGATTAAAAAGATGATGGCCACCCCTTCTTCCTCACAAGAGAAAAAGAAAGTGAAGACAGAAGTGAAGACAGGAGTGAAACAAGAACCGATACCCCCCGCTCAGACATCCTTCTCCTCTTCGACGCCTATTGCTGGCCGCACACGCAAAGCATTGCAATCCAAGAAAATACCCCAAGAGAAAAAGAGTAGCATCCTCCAAGAGTGGGTGTCTTATTAACACACCAACCAACACAAAAAAAATGGAAAAAGTCTTAGCCAGCATTTACTACGATCCCTCCCATCCTGCAGGTTACGCAGGAGTTCAAAAATTGTATCGTGCTGCCAAAACGCGACTGAAAAGTCTCCGTTTACCTCAAGTGCAACGATGGTTACAAGAACAAGCTACCTACACTTTACACAAACCCATTCGACGTAAGTTTGCCAGAAGTCGCACCCGAGTGGAAGGCATCGATCATCAATGGCAAGCCGATTTAGCCGATGTCTCTCATTTGGCCAGCTACAGTCGTGGCTACAAATATTTGTTTTGTGTCATCGACGTCTTTTCCAAATTTGCCTGGGTCGTGCCCTTGACTTCCAAATCGAGCAGCGAGTTAGTGCGAGCCCTGCAACGGGTGTTGAAACAAAGCGGTCGTCACCCTCTTCGATGGCAAACGGACAAAGGCACCGAATTTCTGAACCAAGCTTTCCAAAAAGAATTAAAGAAACGTGACATTCATTTTTTTACCACCGAGAATCCCGAAACCAAAGCCAGCATCGTGGAACGTTTTCAACGCACTTTGAAAGAACGCATGTGGAAATATTTTACGCATCACCACACTCTGAAGTACATCGACATCTTATCGCACCTGGTGCAAGCGTACAACCAATCTTACCATCGAAGCATCGGACGTGCCCCGCAAGACGTGACTCCCGACAACGAAGTGTTGGTGTTTGAGCGTCTGTTTGGTACGTCCCCGACGAGGGCTGTCCCCGAGAAAAGTGGAATGTTGGCCGTAGGAGATTGGGTGCGCATTGGCAAAACCAAACGCACTTTCGACAAAGGTTACTTACCTAACTGGACGACCGAATTGTTTCGCGTCACTGGACGAGTGCATGGCCGTCATCCTGCCGTCTATAAATTGGAAGACATGAACGGAGAAGTGCTCAAAGGAACGTTTTATTTGCCCGAGTTACAACGTGTCACCAAAAAAGAAGACGACGTGTACGACATCGAAAGCATTCTCGAACGCAGAACCCGTAAAGTGGGCAAACGACGTGTCAAAGAAGTCAAAGTACGTTGGAAAGGATATCCACCCAGTTTCGATTCTTGGATCGACGCTTCGCAAGTCATCGACTATAAAAAGAAGTGACCATCATGCCCTTTCACACAGCAGACGCAGCTACGTCGACCACTCCTCCTTCACCTAGTTCTTCTGTGCAAGATTTACAAAAACAACCCTTGTGGGTGTGGTGTGGAGAACGTGTGCCTAAAACGCAAATCGTCTTTTTCTGCCAAATCTTCGTGGTGTATTGTGTCATCGGGGCAGCCATCGCCAATTTGAGTTTGCAACAAGGAGACAAACAATTGTGGACCATTTTATTGAGCAGTTGCATCGGTTACCTGCTTCCTAATCCCTCCCTGAAATTCACCTCGAACGGGAACCCCGGGAACCTTGTGTCCAGTGCCAGTGCCAGACACCACTTCAACCACAACCAGAACCCCATTTTAGACGGAGACACGCCTCTGACGTCCAGTAATATCCCCTCGGACAGCCACAGAACTCTGGAATTATGAGTCACCAAAACCAATTTTACTTAACCTTACCCAGTGACAGTTCCATGGAGGTGTTTCCCAAGAACACGTTGTGCTGTTACACGGCCAAATTACCTCAAGCCATCCAGTTAGATCACGAAGCCCATTGGGAAGTGGCTTTAGTAGAAATGATTCACCCGACCCAAGTCCTCAATGTCCTTCCCAATCAAAATTTTTTTGATGTGGAAGTTCATGACGAGCAAATGCAACAGTGGATGGATAGCAATGTCAAATATGACAAGAAAACCCGTACACAAAATCAAAAGTACACCACCTATCACTTGTTCATTCCCCCAGGCTATTATTTTAGTGGTCAACATTTGGTCAGCACCATAACCTCCAGGTTTAATGTCGTGTTTCTGAAAGATTTGGAGCATGTCAACAAAAGTGTCACCATGGAGTACCACAAAACAGCTCGTCGCTTCTTGATGAAATTTGAACGGAGTAAAATCATGTCCATTTTATTTTGTCCTGAATTGTTTGACATGTTGGGCGGAGACATGGACATGAGAAAGACCATGATCAAGAAAAACGAATTACCCATCGTTTACGACAACGAGTCTTTTAGCAAGTTATTTCGTGCCCCGGTAGAACTGAACCAAGGACTGAATTTGATGTTTGTGTACTCCGATGTGGTGGAGTATAACGTGGTGGGACACACCTCCGTACCGTTACTGCGTGTCATTCCTTTCAAAGTAGATTCTGCCACGGGCGCTGACGAGGAAGGTGGAAACACTTACCACGTCCACCGCGAATTTGTACATCCTCACTATTTGCCTGTCAGTAAGTCGTATTTGGACACGGTCAACATTGCTATAAAAGGAGATCTGGGACAAAATATTCCATTCACCAAAGGAAAAGTCACGGTGAAACTCCATTTTCGAAAACGGTTCTCTCACGACTCGTAAGTCATGTATCCAGTGTACCGAGGGGTTGCTCGACAGCGAGGACACGGCTTAGGAGATGTTAAAATCGGCCTTTCGTTCGGTGGCCCCGGTGTTGAAACCGATGGTGACACGCGGATTGCACGCCTTGAAAGATGCGGCACTGACGCAAGGCAAAGAATTTCTCCAAAATGTCATCATCGACAAACAAAACCCTAAAGAAGCCTTCATGAGGGCAGGCAAAAATGTCTTGCTGCAAACGGGCAAAGACATTTTAGGCCAACGAGAAACAGCTATAAATGCCCTGCACGCTACCGAGTCAGGCATTCAGCAAGGACAAGGCAGAAAGAGACGACGAAGAAAACACCCTTTCACCAGACTTCAAGCGAGAAAGGCCAAGAAAAGAAGAACCGTTCGAGACTTAGACGTTTTCGATTATTGAGAAAAGAGACAAAAAAATGATGCACCGAGAATCTTGCGCTTGTTCCAAGACGGAACTGGATCTGTTTGCCATGCCCCCTACCATGATGACGATGCAAGAATCCCAGTGGGTGGAATTTCACCCCGTCTCCTCACTGACCGATTCCGCTCCCATCGAGTTTGAAATCAAAGGACAGCCCGAAGATTACATCGATCTGAATAGCAGTTACTTGTACCTGAAAGTCAAAATTCTAGATAAGACTGGAGGTGCTATAGACGATGAAGCAGTAGCTCCCGTCAACAATTTCATGCATTCCTTGTTCAGTGGAGTGGACTTGTACTTGAATAACAAACTGGTCAGTTGCAGCATGGATACTTACCCTTATCGTGCGTACCTGGAAAATCTCTTGACGTACGGAATAGATGCCAAGAACACTCATCTCAATGCCTGTGTGGTATGGGAAGCTGACGAACCTACCAAGTTTGAAATATTGGAAACTGATGAAAAGAAAGACAACAATGATGGATTTGTAGAACGAAGAAAGAGAATCACGGGAGCCGACACAAGTTTAGAACTGATGGATCGTTTGCATTTGGACATGTGGTTGCAAGAAAAGTATTTGCTGAACGGGGTGGATGTCCGCCTGAGACTGAATCGTAGCAGTGCCGCTTTCCATTTGATGGCTGATAGTGACGGTTACAAAACCAAAATCCTAGAAGCCAGACTCTACGTACGCCGTGTGGAAGTGTTACCTAAAGTGGGAAACGACATCAGTCAGACGTTGAGCAGAACGACCGTCAAGTATCCCATACGACGCGTGGAAGTGAAAACCTTCACTATTCCCAAGGGACAGCGATCCATGATCGAAGATCATCTGTTCCAAGGACAGTTACCCAAACGTTTGATCGTTGGTATCGTCGAGAATACAGCCTTCAACGGAGCTGCCGAAAAAAATCCTTTCTACTTTCAACACATTGGCGTGTCCAAAATCGAAGTCAGTCGCGATGGCAAGACCTTGTGTACCCGACCTTTCGAACCTGACTTTACCAAGAAGAATTACTTGAGATCGTACTTGTCCCTGTACGAAGCCACCGGACAGTTAGGAACCAATACCAGTCACGGCATTACGTACGAGGATTATGCAGGAGGTTGCGCTTTGTGGGCTTTCGATTTCACTCCAGACCAAGGCAGCGACGAGGGACATTTCCACCCTATAAAATCCGGCCAGATTCGTGTGGAAATTCAGTTTAAAGACCGAGACCCTGATGAAACGGTGAACGTCATCCTGTATGCAGAATTCGATAATACCATAGAAATCAACAGTTTGAGAGAAGTCATCCTAGATTACTAGAAACCATGGAAGACTGTTATCCCTCTTTACCTAGTGGAGAAACTTTAAAGATGGAATGTGATGAGACTGTGGAAAAAAATGTTGTGTTTTGAAAAAAATTGTTTGATGTTATGATGTTGGATTATTGTTAAAAATGTTAGAGTTGTTGTTTAGTGTTAAGTGATTTCTGAATAAAAAATGTTGTGTTTTGAAAAAAATGCCTTTGTCTTTTGTTTAGCTATAAGAATGTTGGATTGATGCTCTTTCATTTCTTACTATCCCTCTCATGACACTCACTAAACGTTGCGACTCAAAAACCGTGTGGGGGATGTTTTCCTTCACGTCCGCGCTTTGACTTTAAGAACCGGGTTGTTTCCAGTCTAACCATCCATTGTCGACTCATCCTCCTAAGAAGATGTGCTCCAAACTAGCTAAACTCAACGAAGCCTACGTGAATTTGCATAGGGTCAGACACAGTCTGATACCGAAGCCAGAAGAAATAGAGAATGTGAGAATGTTAAAAATCACTGAAGACCTGATAGAAGAGCTCTTCAGAGAAGAAATGAACAGGGAGAAAGAAGAATGGACAGAGAAGTACAGACTTCAGAGACAGCAGCAACAGCAGCAACAACAACAACAACAACAGCAGCAGCAACCTGAACCTGACAGAGGCTTTGTCGATTGCCGTATCGACACCAAAGAGTTCTTCTTTTCTTTCCGAAGAAGCAGACCTATCGCCAGAAAGTCTATCCTCAGAGGACATCGCATTCTTAGAAACTAAAAAAAGAATGCCATAGCAAACAAACAAAAAAAAAAACAGCCCTTTTCAGGCCTACCCCAATACTCTAGAAAAGAAATAACGATCGATTTGCCAATGTGTGTAGGTAGAGTAGTGTGAAAATAAACACTAACTCTTTTTTAAAAAATGTGAGGGTATGTGTTTGTGTGTTAGTAAGTGCTTAAGTAAGTTGGTATGAATAGTAGATTAAAATCATGTTTTTTTTGTGTTTGAGGTGTATATTTGGAGTTAGATTGGATTGCTTTGCGTATGTGGATAGTCTAATGAAGTGATTTATAAAAAATTTTAAAATAGTGATGGGTAGCATAAAAAAGTGAGTGTTTCTTTTAGGTCCGCGCGTTGTTGTTTTTGGTCATGATGTAGGTAACATCAATTTTATGTTTTTTTAGGGGGATGTTTTCCTTCACGTCCGCGCTTTCACTATAAATTGAAACTCGCTGGGCAGTCTAGCTACCCTTGTTGATTGATCAACACCAAAAATGAACACGAGACTGTCTAAACTGTTGGAACTTCATGTGCATCTGGAATATGCCAGGCGCCTGTTGAATGAACTGGCCGCGGAAGCCATTGTGGAGGAGGAAAGAAGAAAAAAAGAAGAGGAGGAGAGAAGATATAAAGAAGAAGAAGAAGAGGAAAGAAGATACAAAGAGGAGGAGAGAAGAAACAAAGAAGAGGAGGAGGAGAAGGAAAAGAAGAGAAGAATAAATTTCAGAATCCCAGAGAGCGAAAATTGGGATTCTGAAGCGACATATCCTGCCTCTGCTCTCTCCCCCAAAAAAGTAAAAAGTAACTGGGGGATAAGATGTGTATGTGGCGCCAGGCCTGGAAGGTGCCACCATTAACCAGGTGTCAATGAAGTTCCAAAAAAACAGCCCTTTTCAGGGCTACCCAATACTCTAGAAAAGAAATAACCATCAATTTGCCAATGTGTAGGTAGAGTAGTGTGAATATAAACACTAACTCTTTTTTAAGATAGTGTAAGGGTATGTGTTTTTGTGTTTGTGTTTGTACCCGCTCACGTACGATTGTGTGGATAGTAGATTATGGATTTGTTTATCGTTTCTTAGCGTATGTGTTTGTGTGTTTGTGTTTGTACCCGCTCACGTAAGATTGAGTGGATAGTAGATTATGGATTTGTTTATTGTTTCTTAGCGTATGTGTTTGTGTGTTTGTGTTTGTACCCGCTCACGTACGATTGTGTGGATAGTAGATTATGGATTTGTTTATTGTTTCTTAGCGTATGTGTTTGTGTGTTTGTGTTTGTACCCGCTCACGTACGATTGTGCGGATAGTAGATTATGGATTTGTTTATTGTTTCTTAGCGTATGTGTTTGTGTGTTTGTGTTTGTGTTTGTACACGCTCACGTACGATTGTGTGGATAGTAGATTATGGATTTGTTTATTGTTTCTTAGCGTATGTGTTTGTGTATTTGTGTTTGTGTGTTTGTGTTTGTACCCGCTCACGTACGATTGTGTGGATAGTAGATTATGGATTTGTTTATTGTTTCTTAGCGTATGTGTTTGTGTATTTGTGTTTGTGTTTGTACCCGCTCATTGAGTCATCCACCCTTGTGTCTTCCATGATGTTTAGGACGGACATGCTCATGTATGTCAGGTCCAAGTGGACTGTTGTTGATAGGACAGATACTAGTCAATGGATGAGGAGAGTTTACATAGAAAGACAAGGATGTCTCAAGAGGGTACTTGTGTATGGACCGGTAGTTAGAAGGAGTTTAAGAAGAAGAAGAAGAAGATGTGACAGATGCCATCTATGTTAATATTAATATTAACATAAACCCAAAGGCCCTTTTCAGGGCCAGCCATATTTCTCGAAAAGAGATAGCCTTTCCATTGCCTACCCCTTTTCTAAATTTAAATTTAAATTTAAAAAAACTTTAAAAAAAAATAATAAAAAAATCCCATATTCAATTCCCCTTGTCCCTAGACAAACCCAAACTCTATTCCCATGTTAATTTCCCTTGTCCCTAGACAGACCCAAACTCTATGTTAAATTCCCATTGTCCCTAAAGTGGCCCAGCGTTTTTCTCCATGTTAAATTTCCATTGTCCCTAGAGTTGCCCAGGGGTGTTTTTAATGCTAAGTCCCATTGTCCCTATGGTGGCCCACTTAACTACTGTTGTGTAAAACTAATCCTCCTCGTGACCCTCTATTATATACATGTTTATATTATAAAATACATGTTCGTAGTTTAACACACACACACACACACACACACACTTAAAGCATTGATAATAAGCTACATTTATAATTGGATATAGTAAATAGAAAATTCAAATGAACATGCTCAAACTAGGTACATTTTGTATGTACAGTTAAAAAGTAGTGGGACAACAATGCGGAAATATACTGTATTTATACACGAAGTTGTAATGTATTTGTCAAACCGAACAGGTTGCACTTTTCATCCCTTGAATTAGATTCTAACGAAATGCGTTTAGATTTGTTCTTTCGCCGATTTCCTTTGGGATTCTGTTCCGAAGTAGTGATCCTGAATATTTAAAACTTATCTTAAAGAGATCTTTATTTGATTTTTGGGATATAAAGGTGGTTAATTGAAAATTGATCTTAACTTGGGAGTGTTGCCTTATTTTCTAGCATTAAATAGTTCATTTAGATATTAAATGACCATATTGTTTGAAACTTTGTTTACAAGTCTTGCCTTTCGAAAAAAAAAAAACATTCGTTCACTTCCTATTAACATTTTAATATCATTCATTGCACTTGAAATGTTTTCACAATTATCCCAGATTAGTCTGTATGCTCTTTTTTTTGCAAGTGGAATAATTTGTAAATATTCGTGTCAGAAGTGTTTTGCTATATAGCATTACAGTAATCTAGGTATAGATTGCATTTGTAATGTATTAACCTATATTTAGTTGATAGATATGGCTTTGTCTTGCCAAATACATGAATTGACTTTATGACACGACTTGAATCACAGGGCTTGTATCGCTGCTTGAAATTGACCTGTCATACATGTACTATATAATAATTAGTTATTATATAGTACATGTATTACATGTCAATTTTAAGCAACGATATGAGCCCCTATGACTTGAATATGTTCATTCCATTGCAAATCGTTGTCAACTATCATCCAAAGGATTTTGTCATGGATTACCATTTATAGTCTAATTTCATTAAATTTAAGATTCAAATTGTTATTTTTCAGTATTGCTCTCTTTTGTTTGTTAATAATAATTAATACTTTAATCTTATCTGCGTTCACTTTCACGCAATTTCCCGTCGCCCAGGAATCCATTCTAAGGAAGGATATCTGAAAGGCGACCTGTACGTCTGATTTTAGGTGTTTGAAATCCGATGTTGTGATATCATCTGCATATAAGGCGGTAGATGAAATACATTTACCTATTTTCAGATCATTTATAAAAAGAGAAAGAGAAGTGGTATACGAAAATTTAAATTGTGTTCAATCAAATGAAAATTATGTATAAACATATATAAAGATCATTTAAATATAAGAAGTAACAAAATACATTAGAAGGAAAATTATATATTGAAAAAATGGATACAACTTGTACATGAACAAATTTTTTGAATGGCTTGTCCTATTTTTCTTTCATTTTAGTACAACATTCATGACTCTTTGTTATAGTGATGAATTTTTTGACATGTGGTAGGTGAGCAATCCTTTAGTATTGTCAGATTGTGTTTCTTAACAAAATAATTACATTTTGACGCGTCTCTGATGGTTAGTGTTTTCTTCTGACAGAGTTATAGCCTTTTACATCTGTTTGGTTCTTAAGATGTAAACCGGTTATTTCATATCCACGTTTCTTCGCACACAGTACAACAATGAAAATAGCTAAGGTGAGCAAAACAGGGAAAAGTTATTGTTGATATGAGTACAACACAGTGGAAAATAGCTAAGGTGAGCAAAATAGGGAAGAGTTATTGTTCATATGGGTACAACATAGTGGAAATAGCTAAGGTGAGCTAAATAGGGAAGAGTTATTGTTCATATGGGCACAACACAGTGGAAGTAGCTAAGGTGAGCAAAATAGGGAAGAGTTATTGTTCATATGGGTACAACACAGTGGAAATAGCTAAGGTGAGCAAAATAGGGAAGAGTTATTGTTCATATGGGTACAACACATTGGAAATAGCTAAGTTGAGCAAAATAGGGAAATGTTATTGTTCATATGGGTACAACATAGTGGAAATAGCTATGGTGAGCAAAATAGGGAAGAGTTATTGTTCATATGGGTACAACATAGAGTTTCAAACAATTTATAACATTCCCATTTATTAATTAATTACAGTAGTAATATGAAAAAAAAAGAGGATTAAAATTTCAAAAATGTTTAACATTCCCATTTACTAATTCATATCATTATCATTATGATTGACAGAATATGCTGATTGGAAAGTAAAAGGAAACAATGTCTAAGGTGCCCCAAGATTTACTGCACATGAAACTGTAATATGTTGTGCCCCAATGTTTACAGACCATGAAAAAATTTCAAAATAGCTAATGTTATCCAAACTTTATAAGTGCACCAAAACTGACAAGTATTCTCTCTCTCTCTCTCTCTCTCACACACACACACACACACACACGTTTCATACAGCACCGAGTGTTCCACATCAGTTGTTGTAGATGGATATTGAATAATTACATAAACATTTACTGAATGATATTGTTGATACCATAATGAATAAATCATTGTATTTTCAATATCAAACAGTTTATTATAAGGTCATAACAGCACATAAAAAAGCACCCACATCTGATCTAATATAAAAACACCAGACTCTTCAAATGGCTTAGGAATAACACAATCAGGCTGCATCATGTGAGAAATAGCATCAATCAATAGATTTAACCTTCTGTCAATTTTATGAAACTCAATGAACAATTTTGTATGCAATGAGTGCTTACATATCATATGTTAAATATTATGCAATTACATGCATTACAGTTTGAGCAAATGTGCACAGCAGATACAAGTTTATCTGGTCTTAAAGAACTACAGGCAAGTTATTATAGGGTTACAGAATACTTACCAAACTAAGACTTTGGATAGATACGTGTTGTGCATTTCATACTCTTGGCAAAAGAGTAAGTAATGTGTGCCTGGTAAACAGCTATCTATCCATGGTTTGGATAGCACTTTACTGTCCTTGGGTATACTGCATAGATAATGCTGATCTATTCTTGGATTTACTGCCTGGATAACACATCTATCATTGGGTATTAACTGCCTGGATAACACACATCTATCCTTGAATATATTGCCTGGATAACACACATCTATCCTTGGGTATATTGCCTGGACAACACACATCTATCCTTGGGTATAACTGCCTGGATAACACACATCTATCCTTGGGTATATTGCCTGGACAACACACATCTATCTTTGGGTATAACTGCATGGATAACACACATCTATCCTTGGATATATTGCCTGGATAACACACATCTATCCTTGGGTATATTGCCTGGACAACACACATGTATCCTTGGGTATATTGCCTGAACAACACACATGTATCCTTGGGTACATTGCCTGGACAACACACATCTATCCTTAGGTATATTGCCTGGACAACACACATCTATCATTGGGTATATTGCCTGGACAACACACATGTATCCTTGGGTATATTGCCTGGATAACACACATGTATCCTTGGGTATATTGCCTGGACAACACACATCTATCCATGGATATATTGCCTGGATAACACACATCTATCCTTGGGTATATTGCCTGGACAACACACATTTATCATCGGGTATATTGCCTGAACAACACACATCTATCTTTGGGTATATTGCCTGGACAACACACATCTATCCTTGGGTATATTGCCTGGACAACACACATCTATCCTTGGATATATTGCCTGGATAACACACATCTATCCTTGGGTATATTGCCTGGACAACACACATTTATCATCGGGTATATTGCCTGAACAACACACATCTATCTTTGGGTATATTGCCTGGACAACACACATCTATCCTTGGGTATATTTCCTGGACAACACACATCTATCCTTGGGTATATTGCCTGGACAACACACATGTATCCTTGGGTATATCGCCTGGACAACACACATCTATCCTTGGGTATATTGCCTGGACAACACACATCTATCCTTGGGTATATCGCCTGGTCAACACACATTTATCCTTAGGTATATTGCCTGGACAACACACATCTATCTTTGGGTATATTGCCTGGACAACACACATCTATCCTTGGGTATATTGCCTGGACAACACACATCTATCCTTGGGTATATTGCCTGGACAACACACATGTATCCTTGGGTATATTGCCTGGACAACACACATCTATCCTTGGGTATATTGCCTGGACAACACACATCTATCCTTGGGTATATTGCCTGGACAACACACATGTATCCTTGGGTATATTGCCTGGACAACACACATGTATCCTTGGGTATATTGCCTGGACAACACACATCTATCCGTGGGTATATTGTCTGGACAACTCACATGTATCCTTGGGTATACTGCCTGGACAACACATGTATCCTTGGGTATATTGCCTGAACAACACACATGTATCCTTGGGTACATTGCCTGGACAACACACATCTATCATGGGGTATATTGCCTGGACAACACACATGTATCCTTGGGTATATTGCCTGGATAACACACATGCATCCTTGGGTATATTGCCTGGACAACACACATCTATCCATGGATATATTGCCTGGATAACACACATCTATCCTTGGGTATATTGCCTGGACAACACACATGTATCCTTGGGTATATTGCCTGGACAACACACATCTATCCTTGGGTATATTGTCTGGACAACTCACATGTATCCTTGGGTATACTGCCTGGACAACACACAGGTATCCTTGGGTATATTGCCTGAACAACACACATGTATCCTTGGGTACATTGCCTGGACAACACACATCTATCCTTAGGTATATTGCCTGGACAACACACATCTATCATGGGGTATATTGCCTGGACAACACACATGTATCCTTGGGTATATTGCCTGGATAACACACATGCATCCTTGGGTATATTGCCTGGACAACACACATCTATCCATGGATATATTGCCTGGATAACACACATCTATCCTTGGGTATATTGCCTGGACAACACACATTTATCATCGGGTATATTGCCTGAACAACACACATCTATCTTTGGGTATATTGCCTGGACAACACACATCTATCCTTGGGTATATTGCCTGGACAACACACATCTATCCTTGGATATATTGCCTGAACAACACACATCTATCCTTGGATATATTGCCTGGATAACACACATCTATCCTTGGGTATATTGCCTGGACAACACACATTTATCATCGGGTATATTGCCTGAACAACACACATCTATCTTTGGGTATATTGCCTGGACAACACACATCTATCCTTGGGTATATTTCCTGGACAACACACATCTATCCTTGGATATATTGCCTGAACAACACACATCTATCCTTGGGTATATTGCCTGAACAACACACATCTATCCTTGGGTATATCGCCTGGTCAACACACATTTATCCTTGGGTATATTGCCTGGAAAACACACATCTATCTTTGGGTATATTGCCTGGACAACACACATCTATCCTTGGGTATATTGCCTGGACAACACACATCTATCCTTGGGTATATTGCCTGGACAACACACATCTATCTTTGGGTATACTGCCTGGATAACACACATCAATCCTTGGGTATATTGCCTGGACAACACACATCTATCTTTGGGTATATTGCCTGGACAACACACATCTATCTTTGGGTATATTGCCTGGACAACACACATCTATCCTTGGGTATATTGCCTGGACAACACACATCTATCCTTGGGTATATTGCCTGGACAACACACATCTATCTTTGGGTATACTGCCTGGACAACACACATCAATCCTTGGGTATATTGCCTGGACAACACACATCTATCTTTGGGTATATTGCCTGGACAACACACATCTATCTTTGGGTATATTGCCTGGACAACACACATCTTTGGGTATATTGCCTGGACAACACACATCTATCCTTGGGTATATTGCCTGGACAACACACATGTATCCTTGGGTATATTGCCTGGACAACACACATGTATCCTTGGGTATATTGCCTGGACAACACACATCTATCCTTGGGTATATTGTCTGGACAACTCACATGTATCCTTGGGTATACTGCCTGGACAACACACATGTATCCTTGGGTATATTGCCTGGGCAACACACAGCTATCCTTGGGTATATTACAAGCAGTAAAATAACCATAGTAAACTTAGCCATGTATGCATCACTAATATTGTTAGAACATGTTAAAAAGACACAGAAAACAGTTTAAGTTTTACACTTTGTGATTATTCTGGAATCAATAACTTGTTTAGAATACTTTAAATGTAATATTCATATATCAGATGTATTACAATTTTGTATATTAACATGTTTTGCAAAGATTTGAGCCTTACTGAAGATAATTTAAATATTTAAATATGATGGCAAATGGCAATTTATCATGATTTATTACAGACAATGCATAATGTAATTATAGCATAAAATGAAGGAAAAAAAACCCAACAGTAATGGTCCTTCAAATTTAGTCAATATATCCACCAAATGGGTTTATTTTATAAGTTTTTTTGGACAACCTTTGCATTGGATAAGCAAGGTTAGACAGTACTAACAAAAGGTTATGTAGTCCTGAAATCACTTAGCTACCTCATAAAACTTAACGGTTGATCATTTATCTTAGTAGGCTTTTATAGCATTGTGAGAACACAAACTATTTTTTAAATATTTTATTATGTGGATTTTGGCAATTTTACTAAAGTCTGATTAAAAAGTATTTCCAAAGACAAAGGCTTAACTCATTAACCCCTGGAGATTTTTGTAATTTTTGCCTGAAATGTGAGTAGGAAACACATTTTGGGGGCTACTTCTGAATACATGTACATCCAAATAGATCTGCTTTCAAGAGATTTTCATTTAGTCTGATGCCTAATTCTGTTAGAAACATCATTTTTCATTGGCTATTTTGCCTGCACATGTGCAGAAGGTACAAGTTGGAGTTCTTATTTTTTTTGCTTATTAGACCCATCATATTTGTGTCCTGGCCACTTTTACTACTATCCTACTTTTTGCAAAGGTTAGCCTGTCTATGTGCAGTTTAGACCAGTCTGCCTTAGATCTGAGGCCAAAAGGTCTAAAATCTAGACACAAAATCCAATTCGGACAACGAGCAAAGTTTTGGTGTAAAAAAAGTATGTTACCCTCTGTATTTTGTAATGCTAGCAGAAAGTCCAGATTATTTGGTATCACTGTAGAACTACATCTGTTTACTTTTCTGTATTACCACCCACTTTGGTGTATCTTAAATGACCTTGATACTACAGAGCTTGGAAGTAGGGTAGTACTTACTGATGCATAAATGTGGCACCAGGGGTTAATAAGTTAATATGCATAATCAAGTGCTCATAATTTAATTCATCCAAGAGCTTGATGACATAAAAATAATCAAGTTTTACTACAACTGTGTCACTCACCATTACGAATCACTGCCATCTCACCTGTCTGTGTGGGTTTGTGTCTCGGGTTTGGCCTATGTGGGTATGTGAGAAAGCTTGCCAGTAGCTTCTCGTGGGTTGGTGGTTCTTTCCAGAGTTTTCCCGGGTTCTTCCTCCACCATGTATAGCCTATATTGTGCTGAAAAATGGCATTAAACCCCACAACAACAACAACTATAACTGTGTGAAAAATTTGCCTCTATGACTTGAAAGGCAACAAGCAATTCAGATGCAAGAACAACTCATTATGTGCAGATCTCACTTATTACAGAACCTAATACAACAATAATATATTGTCTGTACTCACTTATGAGTCCAACTGCAAATTGCACAGACCCAGACCTTACTTTGCATCATCTGCCAGCAAATATGGGTCTGTGCAATTCATTGGAGGTAATCAGTAGAACAAACAGACCCTGATCTGGAGGTGCATTATGCAACAATAGATCAGGATCTTTGTTGTTTGCAGTTTACTTGACTTACAAGCAAGTACATACGGTAGCCTATTTGTCAAGGTGGAGCAAATCCAACAAAAAGTCGGTCTCCAGAGTGGTAACAAGCTTAGCCAACCAGATAAAAGATTATTTCATTAATATAAGTCAATCTTACTCATAATTTAACATTTTGCTATTACAGTACAAGACTGTTTAACAAGTCTGATCAAAACCTGACCAGAAATATAGTTGCTAGAGTATTGATAATTGCAGTGAATCTAGAGTATTGATAATTGCAGTGAATCTAGAGTATTGATAATTGCAGTGAATCTAGAGTATTGATAATTGCAGTGAATCTAGAGTATTGATAATTGCAGTGAATCAGCTGCAAGGTTATATTAATAATATATATGGATCTCACTCACAATCAAAACCTGACCAGAAACATAGCTGCTGGAGTATTGATCTGATGCATTAATATACATGTACATGTATATGGATCTCACTGATAATCATGATCAACCAAGATCTTGATAATATAAACCTATTTACCATGTTTGATACACAAAAAATACAGTGTCTAGAGTGACAGAAAAATCACATGCACAATCACCTCAAAATATGCTTAGGTGTCATTGATAATGTCCATCGTCTTGATGAGATATGCCTATTCACCATGTTCATCTGAAATCGGGTTGGAAATACCATTTCAAGTGGCAATGAGCTCTGCCAGTTAAATGCAACATCACCTGATTAATATGAGTAGATCATGTTCATAACAAAACTTGTTCAATATCCTGACATAAGCCTAATTACAAAGTTGGATATATAAAAAACAATCAGAAACTAAAAGTACTGACAATTTCTGTCAATAAGATTGAAAATCACTTCAATAATATGCATGGATCTTGTTCATAATTGCAACTATCGTGATCTGGATGATCTAAACCCATTTACTAAGTTTGATCAAACTCAGATCAGAAACCTGAGTGGTAACATATACCATCTGTACTTGCTTATAAGTTAAGTAAACCTGCAAACAATATGAATACTGATCTGCTATAGCATAATGCACCTGCAGATCACAGTCTATGTTGTTCGTTCTAAAGACTAATCCTAACAAACTGCATGCACCCAGATCTGCCGGTGCATTATGTGATGGCAGATCTGGGTCTGTGCAGTTTGCAGTTAGACTTGTCTTATCAGTGAGTACAGATGGTAGATGCAAGATCACCTCATTAATAGGTGGATCTTGCTCATTATTGAATCCATCTAAGATCTTGATAGGTCTACAACCCACATCTACAGAAAAAAAGAAATGGATGAGAGATATAGCTTTCAGATCATGCCATATTTCAAGTTTGATCCAAATCAGGTCAGAAATATGGTTTTCAGAGTTGCAACTGACTCAGACAAGATCATGTTAATATGTGATGATCTTGTTCATTATGGAACTCATCCATGATCTTGATGAATATGTCCTTATTTCAAGTCCAAACAAAATCGTATCAGAATTATGGCCTCCAGAGTTGCAACAAGCAAGTTTTAACTGATGGACAATGCACAAATGATGTGGGTTGCCATACCATAAGGTTGCTTGACCATATGGCAAGGGGAGCTAAAAGCTTTTTAATCATTCATCATCAAAAACAAATTATATCAAGTCCTTTCAAACATCTACAATACTTCATTAAAATGGACTTTGTGCAAATTGATCTGGGTTATCAGTCAACATTCAATATTTTGATTGCATCATACACTGTACATTACAGTAAGTTGCCATTTGCTATAGTAATCTCTGTCTCCACATTTCTCTTTTAAGCATTTTGTTGCAGAATTAACGTCTCAGCTGGGTAAAGCATGCCAATCAAGTACTGTATAACAAATATTCTAATGAACCAACCCATATCTGATCACTCAATACTGACATCAATCTTCTTTTTATTACTGATTTGAGTGATATTTAATGTTACGATATTATACAAGGTGTGCATGTACCTATATGTTTTGGAGGGTATATTTATTTACTTCAGAAGAAAACAATAAAAAAAACTGAATCTTTATCCATGTAGTTAAAATGCCATAAAAGAACATATTTATCTGATGTCACCATATCATGTTTAAAACAGGGGAGATAAACCAATTTTTGCAGTATCGGGTATATTCAACGAAGAGAAATGGTTGTTCAAATTTTGCTGTTCGATTCTCAATTTTGTTCAAAAGACTTTTCCTTGCATTATCTTTTCAGCTTTAAGGTTAATTGTTCTATTTATTATTTCATTAATTTATACCAGGTAAATACTGTATAGGAATGTGTTCATGCCATCCTTTGATGTGACTACTCTTTGCTAATCCCTGATACACTTTGATGGATGCTATCAGATTATGAAAATTTTCAAAGATTCATTTAATTTTTAATTCAGCTCTGTCATATTGTCAATACTTTTCTGCTTGTGTATCATTAAAAGATCAGTTTGAACCTCCACACTTAAATAAAAAAGATAGATATATCAGACAGAAAGATACATCATTCTTAAGAAATGCATTATGTACACATGCAGTCAGAGAGATAAATGCTGATAGATACATATATAAGTTTTATTGATATATATATTAAGTTTTTATGATATATCTTGACAATACAAATCATCATCATCGTCAATCCTAAAAACTGCTTAAAAGCACCTGCTTTAATGATATTAAACAACAGCAGATAAATGTCTGACCAACGTATCTTCAGATGAACAGTCATCAATGTGAATCATATCAGAGAATAGTTGACTTAAGTACTGCAGTGGCGTACTAAGGGTAAATGGTGTTTGGGGTGATGATGATGGCCCAAAGGGGTTTTGGTGTCCCAAGACCTTTGGTACCCTGGGACCCCCCCACCTTAGTACGTTACTGAAGTACTGGAAGCTGATACTCAGAAAGTGGGACACTTACAAACTGAGAATTGTTATTAACTAACTTAATGTGCATTTTCCTAAAATCCAAGAAGCCAGTTTGTTACTAGTAGATCAGGGTCTATGCTATTTGTCCTACCTATGCTTCCAAGCAAATAACATAGACCTTCATCTACATGCATCAAATGGTCAATGCTGTAAACTGTTGGTAGCCCAATTATAGGGTCTATTCCCAGGAGTCTTGCTAACTTTTGAAAATTGCACACAAAAAAAATTCCACAGAATAAAATTAAGTCACACATCATATTTCTTCCTTAAATCTCTCCTCCCAATTTTTGCCTCTTGAATACAGGCACATAAAGAATACATCCAAAACTATGCATTATGCATGGAAACATAAAAAAACACCCTAAACAGTGCATTATACATAGGCACATAAAGAATACATCCAAAACTATGCATTATGCACGAGTACATAAAAAAATAAGTGAAGATGACAGTGGAATGAGAAATCATTCCATTCATAAATAATTCTAGGTGTAAAACATTATTTACATGTTTTGTACAAGAAATATCTTTGCACGATTTGCTTTCTGACTAGAATTAATCTTGAAAATGAATCCATAAAATACATATAGTCACACTACATATATGAATCAAGTTAAATGAAAAGCATGGCTTATCTGTCTGAACTATTAAACAAGTATCATATGAACTGACCATGCGACCACATTAAAAGTATACAATTTTCACAATCTGATTAAAATCAATCTCCACTGCCCTGGGTGAAGATCTGACAGTGAACACTTAGGTGTCATGTTCTGGTGACCTTTGAATTAGCCAATGAAATAGCTTTCAGAAATTTGAAATTTAATCAAATTGATAGGCAGACACTGATGCTCTTTAGCTATACTGCTCCATCTCCCAAACACTAAGATATAAGACTTCGCCTGACTTGCTGATAAAATGTGCAATTATGGCAATAAACATAGGTCACTAAAACATGATCCCTAAGTGATTGCTGTCAGATCTTCATGTAGTACAGTGGAGATCTGATTTTAATCAGATTGACAATTTTCACCTTATGAGGGGTGAGTGCCAGCTAAACAAGGCACATACCTCCCTCATTTTTCACCCCCAACTTGGAAATATACTTATAAGAGGGGAAGGTGTTGATCCCATTTTCTTATAAAAAATACTCCATAAAGAGGTCCCTGTCTGCTGAATGTGAGTAAAGTCACAATCATATAACGCTTGTTTTTTTTGTCAAAAAGAGTGGTTAGTGCCCCAAAATTTTATTCAAACTTGATACTTTAACTCTGAACACAGGCTACACATTTTATTGTTTTTATGTTTTTTTTAAATTCTCAGTACACAGTAAAAATATTCAACAAAATATCAATCAATTAAAATGTTATTAGTACCTACTGCTGACAGTACTTTAAGAAATAAAAACCAATTAAATAAGCCTTAAATGAAATTTGTTTTTCAGTTTTATTTTTAAATTTAGTTTATGTTTATCCATCATAAATACAATATGTTCTCTTGTATTAAAACAAAAGTGTCAATCAATTGACACATCAATGCTTGCAGTAATTTCTGTGAGAGCCTATTCAAATACCAATTGTGTTTTGATCTCCAATTTGCTTAAATGTTGGTTGCATTGTAAAAATCAATTAAATGTTGACTTGTAATAACACATTAATTAGTCTTGTATATCCAATGAAGTAAAAGGGTAGAATAAAAAAAATTAAACTTCATGCAAATCAAACCTTTGTAAGATCTAGTGGTCATGGTCATGTAAATCAACTTGTTTAACTAACTGAAGTAAGTACTTGTAACATAATTGTGTATTGGACATTAATCACTTGATTAATATATTCACTGGCAAATATGATCAATGATAGCAAAAGAACTAAGCATGTACGAAAATCTTAGGGTACATTAGGAAGAAGTGAGTTCCTAAGTTTAAAGTAAATGTAAAATTCTTGAATTTACACCTCACTTAAATTTTTCTCTCAAGGATGAGCAGAAATTTTGCTTTAACTTGCAATGAAATCACAGTGTCACCAATTTACAAATATAAAAAAAATGTTGAGTTTTGATGTAAAGTCTCTAAATAAATGTCACACTGAAATAAAGAATCTTGTTTTATTCTGAATCTGTAGTAATGCTAGAATGTTTTCATATTCACATGCAAAGAGCACTCATCTAATACACAATGTTTTTCCTGGTATACATGTGATGTGTATTGAAACCACTTGGAGCATTTTTTAAACAAGCTCCAAAGATTGGATATAATGAAAACAAAAGTGACTTGTACAGAAAAGCATAGAACTTCATTAGATAAAACAATTTATTGACAACTATTTCCAATGCAATTATTCAATAAGTATTCAAAAATTGCATCCAAATTGCCACCCGCCCATCCTCCACCTCTTCTCATTGTTGTTGATATCCATTTTTTGAGAGTTGTCAATGAAAACAATGTACATTGCTGATTGTGGTAATTGAGATTTTTAGGGATGACTATTCCTTTACCTTACTGATGTATAAAAGAAGTGGAAATTGATGATGAAAACTCAACAGCAATGTCGGTAACCACAAAAGAGACAAAACAATATTTAGATATTGTCAAGCAAAGTATTTTTCCTGTAACACATTCTATCCCGCTAAAATCCTGCCAACTGCAAATGTGGTAACTAGCTAAGAAAATCATACGATAAAAAGCCTTTGCTGAATAAAAGGTCTTAGTGATATAAGATTCTGATGACATAAGCTTTCATTGCAAATTTGTCCAAAATATATCAAATAAAATCATTTAAGTGGAAACAAACAAGTGATAGTAGTCACATGATGCAAGGTCATGCTGTGAGCTCACTTAAACCTGATCAATAATGCAAATATAATAATATAATAATAATAGCAATAATATTCAGATTAACAATACTGCTGTCTCAAAAATCACTAAACAGCAAATATTGTTGCAGTGATGTTGGAAGAGGAAGAGACTTGACCTTTGTTGCACAATTCCGAGCACATAATGTACGGATTTCTAACCGGCATATTTCTTTCAAGGACATAGGATGTGTGGCCAGGTGTTCTAACAAGCCCTGAACTTCAGGTGATTTCTTTAAATGCAATTTTATCTTTTCACAAAGCATGATTTCTTTAAGGACATCAATGATTCCTGCTCCTGCTTTATAGAGAGCTTGTATAATCTCTGTATTTCCTTTCCAAATGGCGACATAAAACAAAGATGCCTTTTGAACACCATCAAGGAAGATTTGTCCCTTTAAATTAACATTGGCACCTGCTTTGATGAGAAGTTTAGTGGCATTAGGATGAGACTGATAGACAGCATCAAACAGCGGAGTTTTCCCATGAACGTCATAGACTTCTGTCTCTGCACCAGCATCTATCAGAAATCTAAGCATTTCATCACAGCCTTTCACTGCAGCGTAATGCAAAGCTGTTTTTTTGGCATGGCATGCAGTATTTAAGTCTGCCCCATTATTTACTATATATTTAAGAGTCTCTATCTGTTTGTTCATAGCTGCATATAGTAATGGAGTGTAACCCCACGCACTTACAATATTAAGATCAACACATGCATCATGCAGATGCTTAATGACCTCTGTGTGACCCTTTCTGGCAGCATGATGGATTGCCATTTCCTCATCCTGATTCCTGGCAAACAAATCACTACCTGCTTTGATCAAAAGATCAGTGACCTCTAGATGACCTTGAGCACAAGCTAACATTAAAGGAGTGTCTCCAAACATTTCTTTAGCCTCCAACAATTCTTTCACCTGTTTCTTATCACGACTTTGAAGCAAAAGCTTTACAACTGAAGTCATACCATCCCATGCTGCCTGGTGTAAGACTGAGCGATCAGAGCTACCAATTATACTGACAATGCATCCCCTGTCCAGTAAACACTTTACCACCTTTTCATGGCCATTGCAAACTGCCATTATTAAAGCAGTGTCTCCATCTCCATCTGTTGCATTGATGTCAGCTCCGTTATCCAACAGAAGCTCTACACACTCAACACTGCCCTCAACAGCAGCTTTCACTAATGCTAGGTTCAGGTCATCACTGGTATAATCTCCATATGTTCCGAACAAGGCCAGTTCAAGCACTTCAAAATTTCCATGACGTGCTGCATCAAGAAGGGTCCTATGAAAAAAGTAAAAGCTCTGTACCACTGAAGGCTTTATATGTTACCCATCTGCTCAAATTATTTTGTTTCTTTTGATCCATGTGCAACTTGGTACATCTATCAAAATTAACAATCAGTAAGAAAGTAATACTACAAAATTAAGAAAATTGCAAAGTTAGAGAAACAAAACCTCACGGGCCTGCATGTCAATCCACGATCAAAGCAGTGCTGTAAAATGTGTCACCTTGACCCCAAGGTCAAAAGAGATCATGTTGCAGAATGAATTACCTTAGTTTCATATTGATTCAATTAATGTATGAACAAAATCCATCAAGGACTTTAGGAAATTTTAAAACCAAAACTGTAATGCAAATTTTCTGATTGTTACCTGGGACCCAAAATCAATGCGATAAGGGCATGTATCATGGACTGAATTATCATAACTTCATAATGATTCATCCCAACTATAAAGAAAATTGAATGGATACGGAAATGAAAAAACTTCAACCAAAACCTTAATGCAAAATTTTATGACCTTGATTTTAAGGTCACAGTGGGAAGTGTGCATATCACCAAAACAATTGTCAACACTTCATGATGATTCATCCCAAGCATAAAGAAAATCAATGAGGATGTTGAGAAAATGTATTTATGCACCAATATCTGCTCCAGAAACTTCAAAAAACAACTGCTCGGATCATACTTAGAGTACCACGATCAGAGCTTACCTACCCGCTGCTCTGTACCCGACACTGGCTATCCATTCGATCCAGAATCAAACACAAAATTTGTTCTCTGTGCTACATTTCACTGTCGGACTTTAGTCCAACATACCTATCCGACCTCACCCATGTGTACACACCAGCAAGATACTTACGCTCTTCTACTGACAATCGTATACTCATTATTCTCACAACGAAAACAAAGTCATATGGACAGTGTTCTTTTGCATACCAGGGCCCAGCAACGCGGAATGAATTGCCCACTGAACTTAGACACAGTGATCCCATTCAAGAGTGCTTTCAAAACTCACTTATTTCGACTGCAAGAACAAACTTAAAGACCTAATAATGTTTCTTACCTTAAATATTCTCAGCATATTTTTTATGTTTTCCAATTTCATGGTGTTTGTTTTTGTAATCATATTGTTATCTATGTTTTTTATCTTATATGCATTGTCTAATGGTGTAAAGCATTTAGAGCTTATAAAGATTAGGCGCTATATAAAGTCCTCATTATTATTATTATTATTATGACTGTACCCTTGACCCAATGCTCAAAAAGACAAGCATTTACAAATGTCTTAATTTCATGTCAATTCATCCCATTTATGAAGTAGATTCATCAAGTCATTTTGAAAATATAAGGAAATGAAAAAACTTTCACCAAAAACATAAATTTTCCATGACTGTCGCCATGAAACCAAGGTCAATGGGGCAAGCATGTTCATCATTAAATGAATTGTCTTAGCTTCATAATGATTCATCCAAAACATGAAGAGAACCAATCACTGGGTCTAGGAAATAC
Source organism: Sinohyriopsis cumingii (assembly GCA_028554795.2). Taxonomy (NCBI): domain Eukaryota; kingdom Metazoa; phylum Mollusca; class Bivalvia; order Unionida; family Unionidae; genus Sinohyriopsis; species Sinohyriopsis cumingii. The sequence continues at coordinate 32,853,684 of CM068826.1, forward strand.
ATTGCATAAGCAAATGACAAAACTTTGACCAAAATATTACTGCAAATTTTCTATGACCATGACCTTGATTCCAGGATCAAATAAGTAAATGTGCATACACTGAATTCACTGTTTTAGCTTCATAATGATTCATCCCAGGTATGAAGAAAATCCATCATGAGGTTTAGGAAATATATGCCAATAAAAAATAAAAACATTAACCAAAATGCTGTTGCAAATTTTAAATTTTCTCAAACTCTGACTTGACCCAAAGTTAAAGGGGCAAGCTAACCTGTCATAGAATAAATTGTCTTAGTTTCTTGATTCCAAGTATGATGATAATTTATCAAGGGGTCAAGGAAAAGAACGCACATGAAAATTTTGACCAAAACCTTAGCAAACAGTTGATGGTACAAACAGAAAAGTGACATTTATTGCTTCCCTTTTTAAGTCAGTGGGACAAATTTAATGAAAAGAAGACAACACAGGCACAAGGAGAAATGAAAATATGAGGTATTAAAGTAAAATTTAAAAATTATGTATGAATTTCACTTACTTGAGGAGAAATGTGGACTTGAGGCACGCTGGTACAATGAATTATGGGGTTATCTTTTTTCTGGTAGTACAGCACTATAGTACTTTTTGACTGTAGTGGAACTTTGGTAATTTATTTCAGTAAATAATGTTTGAAAGTTTTTTTAATCATCTTGTTACGAATGTAAGATATTAACAGCACTTTCTCATTTTTCATGACAAAATAATTCTTACTACTAGCATTTTATTATAATCTTTATTTACAAAAGTTTTATTTGTCACAAATTAATTTTGAATCTTACAACAATAAATATATTTATGATTAGTTTTATCATGTTTGACATGTGTCACATATTCCAAAATGATGGCCAAATGGGATGTTGTGAAAGATATTCAGGCCAAATCCAACTTCTGGAAAAATCATGGATGTCATTCTTAGTTATCTACTAGTGTATATTAACATGCAAAGTATATGTATTCCTTCTGTACAAATGCAAATCATCCTAAGATTTTTGGGACATCAATTTTTTTTCTGTTAGAATTGTAATTAATTTTTAATCCACTAAATATTTTCTCATTTGTTGAGCAAGTTATTTTATGTTTACTGGCCCACTCTGACAAATATCTTTTCTGGGTGTATGCAGACCACTCAAGTTTTCCTGCTTATTTAATCAACAGTGTAGCTAGCAAATTGTAGGCTTCAATGTCAACATGTCCATTTGTATCAATAAGCTCTCGAATGTCAGAACAATGTCTTTCAGAGGGTGTCAACCATAGTGTGAGCTTAATGATCACATGTTACAGTTTCTGGATTACAACTTAAACACAAATTAAAATACATATAGCAAATTCATCTACTTCAAAGTACTGATGATTTAATTTTTGAGGTGAGGTGGGTGTGATTTTCTTCTGAGCTAATACTCTTTTATCTCAGTAAACTTTACAGAATTTTCAAATAAATAAAATAGCTATAATACTGTGCTATTTTTCTATAAATCAGAGCAGTATATTTGTCCAGCAATTGACAGACATAAGTTTGTTAACAGAAAGTGTCAGGCCTGTTTGTCCCTTATATCAGTATTGATTGTGGTCAGAAATACTGTGGCGTAAAATTTATGGTACCCACCTCTAGTAATGATCAATTACAATTTGGTTTCATACTGTCACAAACCCCATTTTTATGTTTTTATACACTAATATGACACAATCTTTAGCAAATATATCTATGTATAAGATTTATGACTGCCATAAACAGGTTTATAAAGTGTGAACACTACACCAAAAGGACTCATGAAAAAATATATTAATAATGTATAAATGAAGCTTATTTTATTGGCTATAATGGCACTTTTAACACTTTATTAGCTATATCATGCAAGGACACAGAGGCAGCTAATCTGAGCTGGCATGACCAGGTACTGAACCTGAGACAACTGGATTACAAGTCTGATGTTCAACCAACAGACCTAATGTGGTTACTTGAATAGGACAGTTAATGACATTTAATGTTTATGTTAGCACTAAACAGTTTTCAATGACAGATATGTTTGTGGATATACCTTCTCACTTTTGAAATAGTACACTACAAATATAAGCATCCATAACTCCATAACCATCAAATGTATATATTTTCAAGCTCAGAGGTGAGTGGAGAAACGGAATCAGTATAAAAGATTAGCATGCCACAGCTGTTCTTTCTAAGCTTTTCCCATTTACAGCGATGGTAACTCTTCCCTGCACCTTTTGAAATTTTAAAAACAATTTTGAATGCCACAAAGAACATAACACAAAATCAGTGATATTTCATATGTATGGCAAAAGCAATTGCATCCCTAATATTACTTTCAAGAAGTGGAAACAAACTGATTTCCCAAAATATCCCTCATAATAAAAATTCTGGTACACATGTACAAGCAGAGCAAGGAGAAAATGGCTAGCCTCTCATGAACACTGCTGGCCAAAACCTGATTTTGAATCCAGCTTGCACAAATCATGTTTATTTTGTACTAACTCTATCTGCATGTGCATATAGCATGAAATTATGCATTCTTTACGCCAATGTAAATAACAAAGGAGAGTTACAGAGACAAAAATGTCTGTCTCTTCAAATATAAATGTACCCCATGGCCTAATATACAAATGTACTACCTAGGAAGAGGTAATTATATAGTAATGCCTCTATGCAGATCCTATAATCTGCCAAGAAAAATTGTCTCCCTTCATCTGAATGCTTGATTATATAGTGTGGTGTGATGTTCAGTGTACTGAGGATCTTGGCAGGAAAGATTATCTTCCACAGAAAAGTCATGTATCTCAAAGTTGTTAGTGCCATTTCTCACAGGGAAAGATTGAGTTTAAACACATTTCCATGTTTTGTATACCACAGTGTGAACTCAGTTTTCATAGAAAGTCATAGAATTTCACAGAATATCAATATGTTTTGAGCAGGGAATTAACATTCACAGTTAATGTGGTGATGAAAAAATGTTGTAATAACAAAAATAATGTACTGAATAAATGATGTAGGTATTATAAAAATGTTTGACAATTTGCTCAGATTCCTTGCACTTCAGGATATTTTCATAATGAATAATTTTAAAAAAATTTAAATAGAGATTCAAGTCTTGTTCTCATTTCATACTTACATGCACATAATAAAGCAAAAATGTTCTCAGAATTAAGTGCGAAGTAAAACCAAATGCAGACCATTATCTATACATTTCCAGTAGTAACTGCCTCCACTGGATCTTTTTATTTTTTATACATAGCCATCTATGAGCTTATGCAATGCCATGTTTGGAACATATGTACAAGAGCATGACTTTTGAGTCTGTTTATACACTGAGCACATTGATATCATCAAATTTTCCCAAAGTGGAGGCCATTAATAAAATGTCACCCATATCTACCAAGAATGGCTTTACATTTAAAGGATCAAACCCTTTTTTCCTCTTTGCTTGGATATTTTTATACCTAAGCTTACTCGGCATTATACAACCAGGACTGTGCTAATCTACCACTAAACTCTACCTGTACATATTTATGTACATACACACAAACATATGTTCTTTCTTACCCTGCTCCTGACATCTTCCTTGTTGAATAAGGCCTTGTTTATTCCTTCATCAACAACTCAATTACATTTAACTGAAAAACACGAGAAAAAAAAGCATTTTATTCACAAGTTTCTTTCATTTAAATTTAAAAATATTATTTTGATTCATTAGTTTACTTCAATTAAAACCTATTACAAAATAAACCTGACACATTTATATAGTAAGTAAATCTGACACATTTATATACTAAGTAAATCTGATACATTTATATACTAAGTAAATCTGATACATTTTTATACTAAGTAAATCTGATACATTTTTATGCTAAGTAAATCTGATACATTTATATACTAAATAAATCTGATACATTTATATACTAAGTAAATCTGATACATTTTTATATTGGTTGCTTTATACACTTTTGTAAAAAAAAATGATGGCACATCCCTGTTAGTTTCAGTGAGAAAAGAAATCTGAAACATAACTATCATAGGAAAATCAAAACGCTTAAATGTCTGATTATCACCATCATTCATTTTGACAATATTGTATAATGGTTGAAAATTTAGATTCTTGAAAATAAAAACCACTGAGGCAGTTCTAGAACAGATCGAAACTTTGAAACTTTCATACTCTGATTGTTTGCATTTGTTTCTTTAGCAATATTTTTCTTTTTTCACTAAACTAAGTCAAAACTAAGACAATTAAACAAAGCAAAATAAACTGAAACAATCAAAAACAATGCAAAATGAACTGGAACAAACCAAAACTGAACTGAAATAAAGGATATTATGGTGTTAAGAAAAATAACATGAAACCCTACCCATGCTGTAGACTATGAGGGAAATCAAGTAATAATTTAAAAGTGGCAAACATAAAGTTCAAGTGGAGTGTTGGTTAGTCTAAGGTGTTTCTGGTATGACATCAGTACATCATACATACTGTACGTGTTGACATGTGCGAGACTAGCTAATTGTCTTGAAGAAATAGATGGTATTTTAATGAAGATATGTGGAATATATATAAGCTCAGTCCTATTAACACAGATACAGAACTGAGATTGATGTGAATACAGCGTATATTTATGATTTCTGGGAATGAAGGGTTTAAAGAAAATTCAAGAGTCCTTTGAAGGGATTGACACTCCACTGGCTGAAAAGAATTTCTAGGAATTCAATATAAAACCATTTTTTTCCTTTTATCTGTGGAATATTTAAATTATCCCTGATATATTTCAGCAATAACAAGATTTCTAAATTATATGTTGTGGTGGACATGATATTGGATATCAGCTTGGCACCGGTTTGATTTAGGACCAACAAAACATTATAAAAGTCTTCTGGCGAAAACCCCATGTTGATATGACTTTCCCTTTGGAGAAACAACAATAGCAATGTTTTCAAGATGGATGCCATGATAGCCATATCTGATATAAGACTGGCATAATTTCTATTTAGTACTAAGTAGACATCATAATAAGCCTTTTGGGGAAAGCATTATGTTAATATTGCTAGCTATCTAGGAGAAGTGGCGATAACAATTTCTAACTGTATCAGCGCCATTTCATACACAACCAATAAATACCACATGAAGTCTTTCTTTGAAAACCACATGCTGATATCAGCATCCATTCAGGAGAAAATGTGACAAGATTTTCAAGATAGCCACTGTGACAGGCATACTGAATGTCTGAATGGCACCATGTGGACCAACAAGACATTACAAAGTTGTTTAGTAAAACCCCCACATCTATACAACAGTCATCAGAAGCTGTGGTAACATAATTTTCAAGATGGTCACTCTGGCAGCCATAATGAATGACTTTAGGATCAACTATGAATCATAACAAGTCTTCTGGTGAAATCCCCATGGCAATATTACTTTTTCATTCTGGATGATTAGCAAAAACAAGATTTTCAAGATGGCCAAGGTGTCAGATCAGCATGATTTTCATTTAGGACCAACTAGACACCATTGATATCTTCTGGTGAAAATCTCATGGCAATATTACACATTACATTTGGTTCAAGAGAACTAGTAATATAAACAATACTTATTTTCAAGAGGAGCGCTGTGGTGGCAATACTGGACATCAGATCAACACCAGATTCATTTAGAATTATAAGTGTTTTTAGTGAAAACCCCATCCTGGTATGATGACCATCCATTTAGGATAATTAACAATAACAAGATATTCAAGATGGCTTCTGTTGTTGTTGCTGTTGCTGTAGAGTTTAATGCCATTTTTCAGCACACGATAGGCTATACATGGCGGCCAGTATTAATAGTGGAGGAAGAACCTGGGAAAAACCCGGAAAGAACCGCTGACCCATGAGAAGCTACTGGCAAGAGATGGCTTCTGTAGTGACCATACTGGACATCAGATCAAACCCATTTCACTCAGGCACAACTGGACATCATAAAAATATTGTCAATATGACTTTCCATTCAGGAGTAGTGATAACAGAATGGACATTAGATCATACTCATTTTCATTCTGGACTGACTAGACCTAGTAAGAAGTCTTTTAGTGACAGCCCCATGTTAATATGACTTTCTGTTCAGGTAGTCATGTGATAACAAGATTTTTAAGATGGTTACCATATTGGATGTGATATCAGCACCAATTTTGTTTTGAACCAGCTAGACATCATAAGCAGTCTTTGAGTGAAAAGCCCATGCTGATATGACCAACTATGTATTCAGGAGGAATGGCAATAACTTGATTTTCAAGATGGCTGCTTTGGAGATAATAATAGATTTCAGTTCAGCGCCAGTATTATTCAGGAACAACTAGACATCTTAAGAAATCTTAAATTGAAAACTCCATGTTGATAAGAAATCCTTTCAGGAATAGTAACAATAAAAAAAATTCAAGATGGCTAACATGGTGGCCATACTGGATGTCTGACTGGCATTATTATATATATTTAGGACTGGGTGGGACATCATGCTACATGTTTGCAGCAAGATGCCCCATTGCTAGACATCACTATAAACTGCCACAATGCAGGCATCATAACAATATGACTGAAAAATTGTTAAAGATATGTTAAAAATCCAAATCACACACACATTTAGGACCAACTAGGCACAGGAAGTCTTTCAGTGAAAACTCCACGTAAACACCAGAGTTACCACACTGAACGGTAAGCAATCCTTTTCCACTGACAAGACATGAACTTCCCTTCTCTTCACAAAGCTAAAATAGCAGGACTGATTTAAGGGTAAGATTCTTGAAGAAATTTCACTCATTGGTTCAAAAGGGGTTTCAGATAACACACAGAACACATGAAAAGTTCCATCTTGGTCAAGGTATGTGCAACCTATGGCATGCAACCTGGTTTATCTACTTATCTGCATCACTGGGCATGACTTAAAAATCATTTATGAGGTCTGCACCCTTGATAAAGCTGCATGTGCCTGATCCAGGCATCAATGAGTGAGATACCAGTCTATGAAGCTGCATGTGCCTGATCCAGGCATCAATGAGTGAGATACCAGTCTATGAAGCTACATGTGACAGATCTAGGCATCACTGAGTGACATACCTATGAAGCTGCATGTGCCTTATCCAGACATCAATGAGTGACATACCAGTCTATGAAGCTGCATGTGCCTGATCCAGGCATCAATGAGCGAGATACCAGTCTATGAAGCTGCATGTGCCTGATCCAGGGATCAATGAGATACCAGTCTATGAAGCTGCATATGCCTGATCTGAGCTGCATCTGACAAGGAAACACTTAAAAGCCATTTGGAAGATAAACAGGATATGGAATCGGGGAAAATTCATGTTTTGATAAAATATTTCTTATCAAGTGAAAGAAGTGATTCTTGTAAATAACAGAATAAAAAGTGGATGGCCATAAAGGAGTGCCTTGAGACTAACAATCTTTTCAATTTTTATAACTTATCTGCTGAAAATGTACAACAGTATTTGTTGTGGACAACACAATTTTTTTAAAATGTATTGGCAACACCACTAACCAAACCCCTATGCAGTGGGGCATCTATAAAACTTGTGACTATGCCTATAGCTGCCAACCTGTTTGTGACTGATTACAAATTACAAATACATGTAAAAACACCATAACATCTGGAATCATATGAAGGATAAAGATGGCAAGTATCATGAAATATCAAATGAAACCCAGGACAGGTATCATTTTTTTAAAATTTAGTAACCACATAAATAAAAGTCAGTAAGGCAAATAAACTATGTAGTCTTATATTAAGTCATTCTCATATAAGGAAAAAGAAATGTTTCTTTCAATGAATAAATCTCAAATGCAGCCTACCTTGCAGTATATCTCTGTTATTAGGTGCCCAGATTTTAAGAATGACCAAATGAAGACAATCTTAAAAGAAGAAAAGAAAGTAACTGTAGAGAATATTTACAGAAGAGTAATGAGTAATTAGAGAATGTTTAAAGAAAAGCAAACAAGTAAATGTACACAAGAGCAATAAGGAACAACACAATGTTCAAAGAGCAATGAGTAACTGTAGAGAATGCTTAAAAAATGTACAGAATGTTTGAAGAGCAATGAGTAACTGTAGTGAATGATAAAAAAAATGTACAGAATGTTCAAAGAGCAATGAGAAACTAGAATGTTCAAAGAGCGATGAGTAACTGTAGAGAATGTTTCAAGAGTAATGAGTAACTGCAGAATGTACAGAGAAGAGCAATTAGTAACTGCTGAGAGTGATTAGAGAAGAGCAACATACAAGGACTACTATATGAAGAAAGGCTCAGGGTTCTAGGATTCCATACTTTGGAATTTAGAAGAGAAAGTGCAAGCATGATATAAGTATAGAACGCACTGTATGGCACTGATAAGGTTAACAAAAGTAAATTATTTACCCTATCACTATACCATTTAAAATAAGGCAACACTCTGCAGGGTTAGAAGTGAAATTAAACCTTAAAATCTGAAGGGTTTCTTTTACTTTAAAAAAATATTTTGAGAAACAAATTTACAGTTCAAGACTCCAAACAGTTACTAGATTACCTCTAGGCTGAGCAAAACATTTCAATCTGATAAAGTATGCTTAGGTTTGTTTCTGAAAAATATGAAAATAAAAATAAAGTGAAAATTAATTTTAACAAATTCAAAAACAAGTAAATGCAAATGCTAAGAAATTCTCGACTGCAAAGCTAGCGTAATGAAAAACTGCAAAAAATAATTTTTTGTGGGGTTGAGGTAGAGACATTCATTTTTCAAATTTTTAGGGTCTCTTTCTTCAGCTTTTTTTTAAACAAGCTTTTTATAGGTTACTAAGGTCAAAACAAAATTATTTGTTTTTCAGGTTTTATTTGTGGTCTGCTTCTTACCCTGACTTTAAACACTCTAAATATAGGGTTAGTACCAGCATCAGAAAACCTGTCTTTAGTCACAGGGTGTCACTTCTAAGTTCTAACCAGCTATATATGCTGGGAAGGAGCTAAGATGTGTCAACAATAGTCACAGAATAGAGGAATAGTTTCCCTGATCACTTTGAGCAGCCTCCTTCTGTGTAACATTTGATAGCAAGGGTAATTACTTTCTGGTCATCCTTATAAATCACTGTCAGCCAGGATGGTGAAAACAGAGCTAACTGGATGGATGGCAAATGATATTGGAGACAGGAAGCACAAGATGGAATAAATTAATTCAAATGAGATGTCAGAGGACAACAAATCCTAGCTTTTCAACAGACAATTTGCATTGCACTATGCAGTTATTTGAATTACCAAACAATAAGGAGAGGTCATATGAAGGTGCTATTTTTTTTTTATTGCCATGCATTTCAACAATAAAACAAGAATATGTTTTTTTTTAGCGATTTTCTATATCTATATAGAAAGGCTGAGAAAGGATAAAAATAAACTGATCGTACTTGCCCCAGGTTTAAGACCAGAACCATTTTGTTGCAAGAGACTGATGTTTAGATTAATTGTATAAGTTGTGCAGACAGCAGAAAAATTGGACAGACAGAGACTGTCCTGGCATTTTAGGGATGATAATTAAATTAACAGATATTAATTACAAAGATAAAGCTGATGGACATATATGGCAAATAAAAAGCTACATTAAATTTTCATACTGGTTCAATGGCTGTCCATTCTTGGCCAGATTATAAACAGTCATAATCTGCACTGCACTGGCACTGTCCTTGTCTGCCTCCTCATGAACTTTTGCTTCATGCAGAATCGGTAATTTGGCCATTTGCCACAGGCAATTCTCCCTACTACAGCATGCATGATTTGGGTTCATCTTGTGTTGGGTAAATGCAGAAAATTGCAAATTAGTACATCCATTAACTAAAGAGTTTAGCTTTTCTCATTCTGCACACAAGGAACGTATAGCACTTATATCTTCCAAAAATATTTATATATATATATATATAAAGGCAAATGATGAATCACAGTCTGAAAAAGTTTTAATATGAAACAAAACCTTTGATGTATTTTATTGTTTTTAAACACCCCAAAATCCCCACAATGAACCATATCAAAATATGCCATATACTGAAGACACATGCATCCAGACTGCCCATTGCTGCACCAAGTCAAAGCAAATCCATGGATTCCTCATTAATTAAACAATACAGCCTATCCAAAAGAGTTTCAATATTGAAGTTAATTACTAATAATCTCCAACTTTTGAATGCCATTTTTAAAAAAAATTCTGAGACTGCTTAAAAAGACTGCTTGGTACAGAACTTACATGGAAGGAAGAGTCACTGAATAAATACTTGTAGACTGTTAATGAGTCTCAGAACAGCCCAAACCAACTCTTGCAAGGAAGTGTCCGAGATAAATTATGAAACTGTTTAGCTAAGAAATAAATCTAATTATGGGTCTTCCATTATTCTATAAACAAAAAAAAGAGCATGTGAAGAAAATAAATCAATTTTGTACAACAATTAGCAGACTGGCCATTCAATTTTGGGGGACTGTAGAGACCTGGGAAATTTTTTTGAAACCAGGATTTTTTTCCTTTTACCCCAAAGTTATTTTAATATAATTCCTTGGTTTAAATCATAAATCAGTGCAAGAATATTTCTGTAGCTACTTGGGGCCAAAAGTTTTGTTCTGTTTCTTCCAAAAATCTTCAAAATTGTGACTCAGATGTGCCCTTTGGAAACCCTGTAGTCCATAGCTAACATGCAGAGAGATGTTTAATTTCATACCACAACTTGGACAGAGAACTATCTCAGCTGTATCTGCACTATCTGCCATCTTGCACATTATAAGCTGCAAAGTTAAATTCTAAATCAACTGACAAATTACAGTAGACCTGGTTTGTTGTTTCATATCACAGGATATCAGATCAACAGTACTGTAGCTGACTTAAGTCCCAGATTGTCCTCATTTGTCTCAGCATAACAGGACACCCCTAAAAGCAAACTAGTACTTTATGAAAGTTCTAATCTTATACACAAAACATGGATAAATATGTGCATGGTCTTTAACTTTCATTATGTACAAAAATAGTTTCCCCCGATCTATAAGAGATTAGCGTGTCAAACAAATTCTGGCCTCCTACAATCTCTAACACCTAGCTTTGAAGTTTTTTTTAATCATGATGCAAGTGAACACTACAACTGCAAGAAATAGTTGTGATGGATGCAGTTAATGAAAATGATGTAAAATACAGCACCAATAATTCATTTTACATATTAAATTATGTGATATTTTTATAATGGAAACCAATAGATATATTTTAGAATCTAAATTTCTGGGGGTGGAGGGTTATTCATGTGAAACCACAGTATTTCAAAGTTATGTAAAAAAAGTGATTGCTGCAACAGGAACATATAAATACAAGAATACAGAAAACTTCTGAGTGACAACAAAATGTCCCAACAAGATAATGCGGATCCATCAAATATGACATAATTTTGTGGGAGTGAAAACAAAGGATAGGATGGAAAATTTCATGTCATTTAAATAACCACAAATGTTTGTCCCCTATTTGAAAGTTCTAAAGGAATGATCTGTGTGCTTCTTTTTCTCTGGTTTAAAATGGTCATCAGTAAAAGTGCTTAGGAAAGACAGGATCATTTTCTCCACATATGGATTTTTTTTACTGCATGCTGTAGGACATAAATGATATTTTGTAAATCAACAAAAGATCTTGTTCATTAGTTTAAAGTCTTAAGAGTAGTGAAATCGGAACAATGTATGCTACTGTGTTTTAAAGTTGAATGTTCATTGTGGTTGACAGTAGAAACAATTCACCACGTACAAACAGCAGAATTGTGCATTTAGCCAGGTAACATAGTGAACAATATAATTGATATGGTGAAAGACTTTCATGTCCTGGTATGATCAAGTCCCTGATAACAAGAAGAAAAATTATATTAGCATTACTGTGAACTGAATGTAGTACACTTTCCATCAATAGGTAAGGACAGATTCTGCTGTCATTGTCACGATTTCCTTTGAAAACAAAATGAGTTACCAAATGCATTGTGTTGAGAAGATTTTGCAGAGATGACCAACAGTTTACATGCCTAGGTTTTTTATATCGTGGCAACATGTCATCATGATGACATATTTTCACTGCATACATGGTCAAAACGTCTTTTCCATCAACATGAGGAGTTACCAATTACAATTTCCTGACATGATGACAAATCAACATACTCATGCTGCTATAATGTAGCAACATGTCAGTAAGACCAGGGGGTCATGCTATAAGGCAAAGTGGGCAACTAAGTTGCCTAAAAAATGTAAACTTTGTTCTCTTCGGTTAGGAAAGTGATAATGATTTTGCCCTGTGATTTTGTTTAAGTGGTACACTGACTGACCATACTATTTGAGATGTCCCCCCTCCTTAGCCAGGTTAGTTCTAGTGTTGTGTTGTAGTGAAATGTATTCATCAAGCCATTATTAGCTTGGCCTAGTTTTGATATCAATTACGCTGACAAAAAACCTCTTGCACATTCACAGGCATGTCTTTTTATAGCTGACTTACCATTAATGAGCAAGTTACCAACTATCATTGTCCGATTTCTGTATGTTATCCCTTGATAATAAAAACATACAAACTTGTATTTTGAAATTTTAACATCAGTATGTCAAAAGCAATTTGTGGTTTAAAAAACAGAATCAGTGATCTGGATATCTTAACTGCTTCTTGTACACAATTTAGTTTGAAACTTTGTGAACCAGTAACAGGAAAATCCCTATTGGCAGACATCACAGTCGGGGAAGTAAGTTTATTAGACTGTCTGTTTTCATAAATCATCGGGCAAATATATTCAGAAAAATATTCAAGTCATTGAAACCAAAGCCTAGGTATTGTGTTATTTAAAATGTAACTTTAAAATGCAATTATGTAGGTCAGAAACATATGGGGCAATGCTATGTTGTTGAATTTGTGAGATGCGTTGTAAGGTCAAAGTTGTTTTCTGACCTGACTTATATTTGTGCAAATATTTAATAAAGCAGTGAAACAGATACTATTTAACCAATGCCTAAAATGACTACAAGTATGTAGACAAATAAATAAACCATAAATTTACAATTCTATCAATGGACTGTTGCAGTGAAGTGAGTGAGTGATTGCATTACAAAATATCTTATTTTGAGAAATAGATGCACTCACGTCTGTGTTGATTCACTTGGAAAGAAGGGTTTAGTTCATGTACCGACTATAAAGGAGCCATGCCTGTACTTTTATACATTTTAGTGAACTAATTATGAATAGTTATGGTAACGTTTTATCTGCAACAAAGAAATTAGGATGAACAGTATGATCTGAAGACATGTGTGCATTTGCCCTCATGTACACGGTACAGGGGTTGTTTGAAAGATTTCTATGTGCATAATTTTGTCAACACATCACACTTGGTAAATGGTCTGTGATCATGCATGCTAAAAATGCCAGCCTGTGAAAAGAAAATCAAACAGAATTTTTTTACCCCCCTTCTCCAGTAAGTGCAGTATATGTTGATATCATTTATCTGAGTTTCCTCTGACCCTTGCCACCCCATTTTATATTTGGTCATTTATGTTGGGGACGTAGGGTCAGAGTCCATTACCTATCGAAAAGTTGGAATTTGCCGATGCCATTTGGTGTCGGCATAGGGTGGCTGCTTATTAGCCAACCAAGCAAATGTTAATGACCTTTCATTGAGATATACCTGCATGAAATTGATAGGAATATGACCTATTTTCTCGGAAATTGCGAGCATAGCATATGTTGTGTCTTCGATCCGCTGACACACAAGATGAAACTAAAGTGTTGATGAAATTTTACCAGGATCTCACTAACAGCATTCGTAGCCACATGACTACACAAATCTCGGGAGGTCCGACTGGCCAAGTGGTTTAAAGCACTCACCATTACGGATCACTGCCATCTTACCTCTGTCTGCGTGGGTTCAAGTCTCGTGTGTAGTCTTGTGAGAAAGCTTGCCAGTAGCTTCTTGTGGGTTGGTGGTTCTTTCCAGGGTTTTCCTGGGTTCTTCCTCCAACATTTATACTAGCCGCCATACATAGCCTATCTTGTGCTGAAAATGACATGAAACTCTACAACAACAACACAAATCTCACAACCTACATGTCAACGACATAAGAGGTAAAACAGTCACATGATTTCAATAAACCATTTCTAGTGTTGCTGTAGGAAAACAAATCAAACATATCAATGAAAGTCACATTATCTTTATAGATAAATGAAAGAACATAAACTTCTCAAAATATTTATTCTGAAAACAGCAACTTTAAATCTGTAAATGATGCAGCAACTTCAAAACCAGATTCACCAAGCAGAGAGCACATGTCCATGCAGTAGTCACATGATCACAACAAAAAACATCGCTGATATGTGCCCAGTTCTTGTTGAAAATGGTTTTCTCCACCTTGCTGCAATACAGACAGGTTTCTGATCATTGTTTTTACAATAAATATGTTGAGTCTTACAAACATTACCCGACTTTTATTTAATATTTTAGAATTCTATGTACAACAACTTTGGAAATTTGTTTATTGTCAATATCACATGACTATTTGACCTCTCAGGTCACTGAACATGTAGGTTGCGAGATTTGTACAGTTATGTGGCTATGAATGCTAATTGTGAGATCCAGGTCAAATTTCATCAAGTCTGTAGTTTCGTCTCATCTGTCAGATCGCAATTTCTGAGAAAATAAATCATATTACATATTCCTATCTATATCTTGATGAAAGGTCATTGAAGTCTGCTAGGTCAGCTAATAAGCGGCTACCCTCTGCTGACACCAGATGGTGTTGGTTAAGTTTTTGATATGCAATGGACTCTGACCCTACACACTACAATAAACACAATGTCCAAATATCATAAATGGGGTGGCAAGTTTCAGAGAAAACTCGGACTATGAAATCATGTGCAAAATATGAACCATGGTGTTTCTCATAGTCCTACAATGTCAGATGTCAATGATGGGAATTCAAGAGCTTCTCCCTTAATGTAATTCAAGATTTTCACAATTTCCATGAGCATAAACTTTCATCTTAAACTTCAAGCTCTATTTCCATCAGTACTCAAAAATTAACAAGGAATGCAGTGAACTGAAACCCATTTTAATCCCATATTAAACATTAACCTCTAAGGGAAATCAGTTTGTTTGTATCCCCTACTGATTTTTTTAAAAAAAGGCATCAATGAAATAAAGAAAGCACAAACTTAGTCATTTGATTCGTTGATTTACAAGTTATAACCTGACAGAGTTCAGTTTGTCCCAAACAATGTCAACCTGTTGGTGTTTCAAATCAAACGGAGTAACTTTAGTAACATGGTTTCTATATTTGCATGGGCAAGTCTGTTTTTAAGCAAAAGATATAATGTAGTTCACTATCGTTGATAATCTCAGTAATACCATAAATTTTGGAATTATAATTCTTTGAACACATTGATACAAGAATTCTTCCTTTTTATTTTTTGAATTTGTTTTAAAATCTTAAAATTAGGCATTATGAAGATTGGACACAGGGCTTTTACTTGAACAGATAATTCAATATGCCCCCCCACAAACACAACAAAAGTCTGTCTGCTTGTTTACATCAAGAGCTTCCATTTGCTTTGAAATGCCAATAAGTGAACAGTGTTAGGGACCCCTTGGCGACAGTCAGGTTAGAAATTATAAATCAATGAATGAAATTTGTTTGCATTACTTTGCATCCTTGTTGGTTTTTGTTTTTGAAATTGGTGGGGGAGAGGTACAAACAAATAGGAGGGTAGTTTCCCTGTTTATACTGATAGAATTGAGTGTCTGCGAGTCAATCCTACTGATCATACCTTGGTCTATTTTTGTCTTGAAGAAAATTTCTGAAAAATAGATGAGGTGGTCAGAACTAAGAGTACTCTGTAAATCAACATAAACTGGATTGGAAGATAACAAAGTGTATCCAAGAAAATCAGGAGACCTTGTAGATATCCCCCCCCCAAAAAAATGCATCTCAGAAATGCTTTCATCATTTGCAAATTCTGTTTGCAAAACATATGCACATTCAAACCTAAAGATTGACAGCTGATGTTGCTCTACTCTAGTCCTACAATGTAAGACCTTGACCCTAATATTTATGTTTTGGGCATCGAGGTCTAACTGCCTAACTAACAGTGCTGTGTAGCGTGTTCCGATGATGACTAACATTGGAACAATAAGTAAAATTTTCAGGAATATGTCACACATGGCAGCCCAAATCTGCGCTTTTCTACAAATAATGTTTTAGTCTGACTTTACTTTGTCTTTTTTTGAAAAAAAATCAAATTTCCACACAAGCAAATGAAATGGATGTTTTCAAGTTCTGATGGCCTACATTTCAGCTGGCTGGAACGTGATGGAAGCAGGGAATACCGAAATTGGTTAAAAGGATGATAAGAATCTTGAATGAAATGAAGTTATCTAAACACTTTCTTCAATATTAATACATTTTTATGTTTCATTAAAGAAGTATACTTCAACTTAAACTGATTTCAGCATTCCTGGCTTCCATTGCTTTCCAGCCAACTAGACTTGAAAACAGGCCCGTCTACTTGTGCGAGATTTTTAATTTATTAGAACAAAGACAAAGTCTTTAACATTTTGACTTTAATTTGTAGAAAAGCGTCGATATGGGCTGCCATTTATGAAATATTCCTGAAACAATGAATTTCGTTAAGATGTCAGTCGACATCAAAACACACTAAATAGCACCGTTATTTAGGCAGCAAGACCTCAATTCCCAAAACAAATATCAGGGTCGAGGTCTTAGAATGTAGAACTAATGTTGTTCATTATTACTGGACCGTATCATTGCATAGAATTTACATACAAATGATAAATATGCTATATAACATTCCTAGGATATGATATAATGCATGTAGTCCAACAATATAAGACGTATCACGTTATTTATTTTTGGTGCACCAAAACAAAATTAAGTGATACACCTTACGTTATAGGACTAATTGTGCATGAATGCAACCACTGGTGCTCGACGCGAGCTTGATGTTGAGAAAAAAAACCCACAATAATCTAAAGGAAAAAATTATACAGAGTGACAAAACTACCTTAGATTACCCCTATGACCTGTTCTGACATAGAACCCTCTCTATCACAATATATAAGAGAGAAGGTACGGACCTTCCAAATACTTCGTTCCACCCATGACCCTCAATGTCCTTCTGCTATTTCCGTTTTTTATGGCACATGTCCACACTATATAGCTTGTTTTACTCCTGAGATATTTTTCTATCCATCAAGCCATCATTGACTTTTCTACGTTGTACCAAACTGAAGTTATGGGCTCCGAAACTTTGCATTTTCGCGAAGTTACTGCTGAGACAAGTCAGTGCTCCTCTTAACATATTTCGGCATTGATGTTTGTGCTGCATAGTTTGTCTATTTTGAAAATAGAGATGCATGTATACGATGTGCAGTGAAGAAGACAATGTCTAATTCTTGCATGGAACAGGGTTCCTAAAGTTGAATTGAGTTAATGGTAAGTAAAAACTTACTTTTGCATCGACCACTGTTCTGTAATTCAAGAAGGGATGCACCGTAGAGTCGCAAACATGGTACATGTAGCTCTCTTCACCGGTTTTCACATGTGCACGCACTTGTCCAGAGGTCAAAATTCACGAAAATGCCACGTTTCGAAGCCCGTAACTTCAGTTTGGTACAACGCAGATAAGTCAATGATGGCTTGATGAATATAAAAATATCTCAGGAGTAAAACAAGCCATATAGTATGGTCGTGTGCCGTAAAAAAAAAAACGGAAATAGCAGAAGAAAATCGAGGGTCATGGGTAGAACGAAGCATTTGTAAGTTCCGTACCTTCTCTCATATATTATGACTGAGAGAGTCCTATGTCAGAACGGGTCATGGGGGTAATCTAAGGTAGTTTTGTCACTCTGTATGATTTTTTTTTTCCCTTCAGATTATTTTTTTTTCTCAACATCAAGCTCCCGTCGAGCACCTGTATGCAACAAAGCTAGCCTCTCTGCTCATATGAACATGGGCAATTTTCCAATTTTTTTTATTGATCTTGGCACACTATGACAAACAAACTTAAAAGAAAGAACCGGAACTAATTGCTTGAATCTAACTGCGTAGAATCCTACCATATATACGACGCCGTGAGGATAATATCCAATAAGGGATGGCAAACCGCCATATCGAAGAGACGCTTACTTAATGACTATGTTGTAGAATTGCCTCCAATGTATGCAGTTTGGTCTGGTTCTTTGATACGCTCTTTTTAAAAAAAACTCTTCGTTATGAAGAGCAACGGAGTGGAGAGTGGTCAGGGAACCAGACTAATATGCATACGTACGAGTCATCAGTTACTTTTCGTAAATGGTCTCTAAATTTAATTCTTAGACTAAACTTTCCACTGTGTCCAAATCCTAATAAATAATATGTTAATCTTAAATACCTTCAAAGAAGAATTCGTTATGAATTTCTTCTCATGAGGTGTATGGCATCTATTTTCAGAGGATGGACTGTAAAGGACTCACGGTACTAAGTGAGTTCCCATAGTACACCTATGCAAACACCATGGTATTACAAATAAAATAACTTAAAATTTTGTAGTGCTCATGATCAAGCCTATATTTATCAGTATATATGAAACCTGGATGTCAGCTTCTGTGTAGAGGAAATATTATGCGCCGCGGCATTTTCTGGACCTGCATGTATTTGAAACATGTGCTTTCAATTCCGCACCAGAGAGTCAGGCACTAATTTTAGTAATGAGTGTTCCAAACTCAAGACTGTTAAAGGACTGAAATTCCATCAATAAAACAATGTATTTTTTCACTTACACATTGGATAAGCTCTCAAAAAATTCTTTTTTTCAAAAACATACCTTACATTATTAACCTATCCTGGCCAGCCAAACCCATATATACTTTATTTTATGTTCACCAATTTAAAGGCTGGTTCCCATGTTTCCATATAATTAGTAACTTGTGTCACCTATGCAAAGCACAGTACAATGGGTCATAGAGTTCATTCCGGGTCAGCATCAACCCCTCATTACTCACTATACACTGTCGCCGAAATACATACATACAACCACACCATAATGATCAAATTCTAAAAATAAACAATTACGTCTGAACCAATATAAAAATGCCTAAATCTAACTCTTGTAACACCACCACAATGAAAAGCGGGGGGGGGGGGGATGCTCTAAAAATAGCCCGGGACTTTTTTCTACTACTGAACGAGAAGTAATAAATGTGACCCGCTTCCTATCAGACCAAATCGTCCTTAAGGTCAATTATATTTAAGATTTTATATTTGCATGCCACAATTATTTCAACTTTACAAACGAAGTCTTTTTGAATTTCAAACAAGTTGTGTGGCACCTGTCAGAAAATGTGTTCTTCTGGCGTAGCACAATGTGAATGTTTTGGGCCAAGTGCTGTTGAGAAACCATACTAACGTTGCTATATCTTCCATAATTATATAATTTCTTTTTCAAAGCATTAAAAACTTAATTATAATACAAGGCAAGTTCTAGCTGAAAATATGTTTGAAATCTTAAGCAGCGATAAGTTAAATTTTAAGAGGCAAATAAATTAACATTTTAATTAAAAAAAAGTAAATTTTAAAAAGAAATTAAGTCTGCATACAAATTTGAAAATTTAAATGAACAAATATTATACAGTTAAGTTGACTAATGAATGGCATATAAAACTAGTGATAACTTGGGTCTGTATAACTTATGACATTTTGCCCAGGGGTAGTAAAACAAGATAACTCACGGTGATATTTGCTGCACATTGCAATAAGCCCTGTTCAGATGCATACTTGATCACACTAAAGAAACTATGATAAGTGCTATGCTTCTTAGATTGTAAAAGAGTTAGACTGAACCATTACTGATATAGATTTAAGGCAAATATTTTACTCTTCAGAATATGAACACTATGGTGTTGTTGTCTGTGTTTATTTTGGCGGCAATGCACAACGAGCAATGAAGAATTGAGGCTGACCCGGAAGTGAGATATGTTACCCATTGCACAGTACATTGTTTACAGTCCAGAGTAGTGAGTGGGGACGCTTTAGCGTCAAGGGGACTTCTATGTTAAATTTGGGAGTTTGCCCTTTGGCGTCAAGGGGAATTTAAAATGGGGAAATTTAACATGGGCGGGGCTATAGCGGGTCAGGGGATTGGGATTGTCTAACGTCAAGGGCTTGCGACTGTCTAGAGACAATGGATTGGGCCTGTCTAGGGACAATGCATTTGAATAGGGGTGACGTCACGGTACTGGACACTGGTAAAAATGTTGCAAGGGGCTGAGCTCAATCGGGTGGAACAGTGTGGCAAGGGGTTGACCTGAATACGTGTTACCCTAGGGACAAATAGAGACATAGACATAGAGACGTGGTTAGAGACGTAGTTAGAGACATATAAACACACACACACACACACACACACACACACAAACACACACACACGCACACGTTCGAGCGCGCACACAAACACACACACAAATATACGTGCACACACACACAAATATACGTGCACACACACACAAATATACGTGCACACACACACACACACACACACACACACACACACACACACTATCTTTTGTCCGTATAGTCTCCCTACAATGTCCCTAATGTGCCTCTATAATGTCCCTTTTCTATGTCCCTATTTCTATGCCCCTAGTTTAGAGACAGAGTTAGAGACATAGATACATTGACAAACAAACAAATACAACAATATGACAAAGAGAGAATATATATCTTTTCGAGGCAATAGAGTGACCCTGAAAAGGGCCTTTTGATTCTTCTATTTTATCCAGTTCTTCCACCATCTCCTCACTTTCTCCATTATTTCTTTCGTATTCTTCTTTTCATCCTCTGGTATCCAGTCAGGATGCCCCATCACTCTGTACCTTGATCCAGTTTTCATTGAGTCTGTCAAAGGTCTATTTTTTCTGTCCATTTTCTTTCTCTTTTCTCTCATTAGCCCAGGTACCTTTAATCTTCTTCACCTCCTCTTCCGTCAACTTTCTAACCATTTGTTCTGCTTTATTTAATTTGTCTATACCCCACTTCAAGAAATACCAATCTGTAAAATTCTTTATTTCTTCTAAAAAGTAATTTACTTTTGGCACAGATCGTTCCGGTGGCCTAGTGGTTAGAGCCTCCGCCTCGGATGCGGGAGGTCGTGGGTCCGATCTGAGTCATACCAAAGACTTACAAAAATGGTACTAACAGCTGCCTCGCTTGGCGCTCAGCAATAAGAGGTTAGTGTTAAGATTGGTTGGCCTGGTGTCAGGATAATGCGACTGGGTGGGACATCATGCTACATGTTTGCAGCATGATGTCCCAATGCTAGACATCACTATAAACTGCCACACTGCAGACATCGTAGCGAAATGACTGAAAAATTGTTAAAGCTACGTTAAAAATCGAAATCACACACACACACTTTTGTCACACCATCAAAAGCCTTCTTCAATTTTCCCACTTTAAAAAACTTAGGGCTCCTCTTGACGACTCCACTTCCTTCTCTATCACGTCTTTTACCAGATCTCCGGCTGTTTTGACTCGTCACTTGACTTGTCACAAAGGCAATGGGTAACTGGATACCTCCATTCAGCCGCAATCCTTTCTACGACATTAGCTGCATCCATCATCCAGTACAAACTGTCTTCTAAGTCATTAAAGAGATTCATTTTTCATAGGTGTTGACTGGTCAAGGAGGGTAGCCAGACTGACGAACGCTGCGCTTTATATTTTTCAAGTACAAACGTGAAGGAAAACATCCCTTATTACCAACTACCCATATCACATACCAAACATTCCATAATAATAATGAGACTGCTCACCTAAAATAAATTTTAATACAAGCCAACACACTAATACCAAAGGGAAAAAAACAAACAGCCTTTTTGACGAACTCTTTGACCATCGCTTCGTCAAAAATATGACGACTTGTTCTATATCGCTAAACAAACTACCCCTTTGGTCGCTCCGCTTTTTCTTTTGACGATGGGGTCTTTTTGGGGGTAGACGTCAATGCTTGGCTAAGCGTTCTTCGGATGTAGGGTCAAACGACGAGACTGTCCTTTTCTTTTTCCTTTTCGATTTTTTAACAGGAGAACGACGATGGTGATTGTGTGCACTTGTTTTAGGTGACATCTTTGTGTATTTCGGAGCACACAACACTGATTTCCATCTTTTTTATTGTGGAATGCGTCGCCACTGATTGCCGGTCTGTCGTATCATTTTCACGGCAGGCATTACTCGACGTTTAGGGGTTCGCAACGGACTAAATCGGGACAGTTCTTAGACAAATCAAGTAAACTCTGTAACATTTCCGATCTCTCTTGGACTTTGATTATGTGGGCAGGTGCTTCGTTAGCAGCTGTCTTAGCAGCTAAAGAGGTGAAGGGTGTCACCGCTGAAGGAGAAGTTCATGGAGACACGGGTTTCCATTTTTCATCAAATTAGGAAAGATGCGTGTCAAATTGGGTTTGGCCGGCATCACCAGCAACGGAGAAGTGGAAGAACCTGAGGATACTGGAGACGCGGTCAATGTCACTGCTGCCATGGCATGGGGCTGTCAGCCAAGGAGTTCTTTCTGCTTGGTTAACACTTGCACTTGCGATTTATCTCTAGGACTTTTTACTAAGACCAAGGAATGAGCATTGAGACTGATGGTGAGATGGGCTTTACTTTCTTAAAATAAATTTTGGGTAATGTAAATGACACTGGCATTACGATGATGCCCCTTGCGCATAAACCACAGTTTAATTTCTTCTTCGTCTTCTCCTAACATGTCGAAGATGACGAGATGGGTTTGACTGGGGTCAGATACGATCCCGTCATCTTCGCCAGGAATGCTTTCCACAAACACGATGGAATCGCCTGAACTTTCTCGCAGGAGGCTGTACGTCGATTGCCATTCTTTGTAACATCACATGATACGTTTAGTTGGACGATCCATCAAATGATTTTTATGTTCCATCAAACGTTTGACAAATTCGGTTTTGCCTGAACCACTCCGTCCAGAAATTAACATGTTAAAGGGACGATGAAGATGTATGGCCTCGCAACAGGCATGATCTAAGTGTTCGTCGATGACTTTGAAAAAGGAGGAAGAGGGAGCAGAAACAGCAGAGGTAACCACAGTGAAGGGAATGTCACTCTTGAAACGAAGACGGACAAGACAAGAGTTTGCATACTTTTTCAGGAAACGTTTATTTCAAAACATGTTTAAAATGGAACACGAAAGACAAAAATACATAAAAACCATCAATAAAATACACATCAAAACGATCAAAGTGGTATATAAACAAATCATTGTACAACATTATTTGTGACGAAGAGTACACACTTGGCACAGTCACACAGGGGTCCTCCCGGAATACACTCTTTTACTGAAGATAATAAATGTACTTTTTAAACAGAATCAGTTTTATTTCAGTACCGTATGAAAATGGTTGAGTCACACACACACACACACACACACACACACACACACACACGCGTCGCAAATAATTTTCCTCTTGAACCAAGAATTGTTCATGTAAAAGATTTTGGTAATCCTCTAACGCTTCCGTTGGAATACGGTGTGCTATGGTCACGTTATAAGTAGAATGAGTGGCATCCAAAACGTTATGAATCTTACGTGATTCATCAGTGTCTGACCAGTGGAACACTTTGAAATGAATCAGCCCTCTGATACCATTCAGGTACCAGTGGTTCCAACATCGGTGACGTAACGGATGCAATTGTTCTTTGCGTTGGGCTTGTATTTTGAGAAACTCATGATAAATGTGATCTCTCAGTTCCAGAGGTAGATTCTGGATGTACTCTTCCAAACCAGACATTCACAGCAATGTCTTCATTTTGTTTGAGACAAAAAGTGTACTTTCTCTGCAGAGCTGATCGTACTCCAGTGGCGTATTCAAATTGCTAAGTCACTAACTTGCACTCCACAAGTCGCACAGAATTTTCCGCTACAGACAATATTTGCTCACTTGCACTCCACAAGTCGCACAGAATTTTCCGCTACAGACAATATTTGCTCGTGTAAAAGATTTTGGTAATGATCACAGTCTTCCTCTGGAATTCGATGTAGTATGGCCACCTTGTAAGTAGTAGGATGAATACCAACCAAAGTCTTCTGGTCCTTGAGTAGTTGATCAATATCTGACCATTGGAACGTTTTCAAATGAACTAGTACTCTGATAGTATTTAGGTATCAGAAATAATTTAAAAGTTGATGACTGTTCGGGCGCAATTGTTTCTTGCGCTTGACTTGTATTTTGATCAACTCTTGATGAATGCGTTTTCTCAATTCCACAGGGAAACCAATAATATTCTCTTGTAAAGTATCCATCAACTGATTACTGGGGTCCCATTAAAGGTAGGTAGTGACAATTCGGAGATCATTGAGCATGTTCTGGGTAAGCTAAATCGTTAGTAGTTAAGTGGGATAATAGAGCGACAATGAAAATTAGCATTACAGGACCCCTTGGGAACATATAGCGACAATGGAAATTTAACATGGAGAAAAATCGTGGGAACATATAGCGACAAGGGAAATTTAACATGGAGAAAAATCGTGGGAACATATAGCGACAAGGGAAATTAACATGGAGAAAAATCGTGGGACTGTTGAGCGACAAGGGGATTTGAACATGGAGAAAAATCGTGGGAACATATAGCGACAAAGGAAATTAACATGGGATTTTTTTTTTTTAAAAAAATAAAAAATAAAAAAAGGGGTAGGCAATGGAAAGACTATCTCTTTTCGAGATATATGGCTGGCCCTGAAAAGGGCCTTTGGGTTTTCTTCTTCTTCTTCTTCTTCTTCTTCTAATTTCTTCTTTTCCTCCACCAAGTTCTTATTTTATCTCCTACACTCTTCTTCTCTTTCTTTTTTTTATTCTCCTCCTCTTCTTTCTTCTTCTCTTCCTCCTCTTCTTTCTTCCTCTTTTCATTTTCTTCTTCTTTTTCAATTTTTTCGTTCCATTTGCGTATTCTTATTCTTTCCTCTTCATCCTCCTTTTCCTCCTTTATTTCTTTCAACAGATCACTGATGATTACCTTCATTTTTCGTAAATTGTTTATCTCCATCTTCACTCTATGGGGACTATATGAGTAGTGATCCTCGTTTAGGTTAACCAACATTTGCTCAAACATTCCTAAATTGTCCATGACGTTTTGCAATTTTTCCATTTTGTTAAGGTGGTTTGAAGCCATCTTCTTTTTTTATTCTTTGCAGAATGGTTTGAACCACGAATACTGTGGGTTCTTATACAAAAAGCGCGGACGTGATGGAAAACATCCCCCTAAAAACATAAAATTGATCTTACCTAGATCATGACCAAACAACGTGCGGACGTGAAGGAAAACATCCCCACTTTTTTCATTTCATATAATATAACCCCAACTATACTCTTCACATACGCTAAGAAACCCATAATCTACTATTCACACAAACATACCTGAGCTCTTACAAACACAAACACACAATCACACAAACACATACCCTCACATTTTTTAAAAAAAGAGTTAGTGTTTATTTTCACACTACTCTACCTACACACTTTGGCAAATCGATCGTTATTTCTTTTCTAGAGTATTGGGTAGCCCTGAAAAGGGCTGTTTTGTTTGGAACTTCATGGACAGGTGGTTAATGGTGGCACCTTCCAGGCCTGGCGCCACATACGCATCTTATCCCCCAGTTACTTTTTACCTTTTGGGGGGAGAGAGCAGAGGCAGGATATTTCGCTTCAGAATCCCAATTTTCGCTCTCTGGGATTTTGAAATTTCTTCTCTCCTTTTCCTCCTCCTCTTCTTTGTTTCTTCTTTCCTCTTTATATCTTCTTTCTTCTTCTTCTTTATATCTTCTCTCCTCCTCTTCTTTGTTTCTTCTTTCCTCCTCTCTTATCCTTCCCTCCTCGACAATGGCTTCCGCGGCCAGTTCATTTAATATGCGCCTGGCATATTCCAGATGCACATGAAGCTCCAACAGTTTCTCAAGTCTCGTGTTCATTTTTTGGTGTTGATCAATCAACAAGGGTAGCTGGACTGCCGAACGAGTTTCAATTTATAGTGAAAGCGCGGACGTGATGGAAAACATCCCCTCAAAAACATAAAATTGATCTTACCTAGATCGTGACCAAAATCAACAACAACGCGCGGACCTAAAAGAAACACTCACTCACTATTCTAAAATTTTTTATTAATCACTTCAATAGACTATCCACATACGCAAAGCAATCCAATCTAACCCCAAATATACACCTCTAACAGCCAAAAAACTAACATCATTTTAATCTACTATCCTTACCAAGTTACGTGAGCTCTTACAAACACAAACACACAAACACACAAACACATACCCTCACATTTTTTATAAAAGAGTTAGTGTTTATATACACACTACTCCACCTACACACATTGGCAAATTAATAGTTATTTCTTTTCTAGAGTATTGGGTAGCCCTGAAAAGGGCTGTTTTTTGTTTTGCTATGGCATTCTTTTTTTAGTTTCTAAGAATGCGATGTCCTCTGATTATAGACTTTCTGGCAATAGGTCTGCTTCTTCGGAAAGAGAAGAAGAACTCTTTGGTGTCGATACGGCAATCGACAAAGCCTCTGTCAGGTTCAGGTTGCTGCTGCTGCTGTTGTTGTTGCTGTTGCTGCTGTTTTTGAAGTCTGTACTTCTCTGTCCATTCTTCTTTCTCCCTGTTCACTTCTTCTCTGAAGAGCTCTTCTATCAGGTCTTCAGTGATTTTTAACATTCTCACATTCTCTATTTCTTCTGGCTTCGGTATCAGACTGTGTCTGACCCTATGCAAATTCACGTAGGCTTCGTTGAGCTTAGCTAGTTTGGAGCACATCTTCGTAGGAGGATGAGTCGACAATGGATGGTTAGACTGGAAACAACCCCGGTTCTTAAAGTGAAAGCGCGGACGTGAAGGAAAACATCCCCCACACGGTTTTCGAGCCGCAACGTTCAGTGAGTGTCATGAGAGGGATAGTAAGAAATGAAAGAGCATCAATTCAACATTCTTATAGCTAAACAAAAGACAAAAGCATTTTTTCAAAACACAACATTTTTTTATTCAAAAATCACTTAACACTAAACAACAACATTTTTAACAATAATCCAACACTATAACATCAAACAATTTTTTTCAAATCACAAACATTTTTTTCTTCAAATACAATCTACTTTAAACAGGGCTGACAACGTTGTAAATGAAATTGTGATTTCCACTGTTGGAAATCATTAGGCCATTGATGGACACTACGTTTCCTAGCTTGAGACAAAAGATAAGCATAATGGTCACAAAACCATCGATCTACTTTCACATCGTTTCTAGCAGAAGAACGAGGATCAAAATGAGTCACTAAATGTTCTAAGGAATAGCCCAGGCTGCGATGATGCAGAAAATACACACAGTACTGTCCACACACCAAGGAATCTGTGCCTTGCAATTTCACATTATTGAATCGGGTGGTCTGAGCATTTCTTCTCATAAAGTCGATGATATCGTCTTCCAAAGGGGGCAATCCGTACGAATCGAAATATTCCACACATCCTTCTTGAGGAAAGTAAACGGCTACCCAGTGGGTTCCTGGGAGATGACTGTCGTCCGTGTTGATCACGTAAGCTTGATGGTCTTTAGGTTTGCGATGAGGGAGTTCATCTTTAGCACAGACGACAGGATTCCAAGAAGCCGTATACGAACTGTGGTTCAAAAGGTAATAAAGTTCCCAGGTATCCATTGTTTTGTGTTTGTTTTTCTTCTTCACAGGTAATAATACGTCGTCAATTCGATCCTGACTTTTTGCTTGAAAATGTCTGACGAATAAACGGTTATTCGTTCTGTTTCCTCACTCTGATTCAGGAGAGCTTCGATACGATGGATCTCTTGAGTGGTTAATGGTGGACAAGAATGTTCACGCAAGTCTTTATACCACTGGTGCAACACGTCTTTGTTCGAGATGAGGCTCCAAGCTTCGTCCAGATACTCGTCCAATTTTTCTTCTTGACTCAACATCAGGCATTTATCGTGTTGAATTTGACTGGGATGATCGTTTTGACATCCATAACAATTTTTCTTGATCAATTCCGTCATTTTGTCGACCAAGTGTTTGGCAAAACAGGAGACTAAATGGGCTTCTTGTTCTGGCCATCTTGACTTCATCATGATCACTTCTTCCACAGTCTCCTCACATTTCATGTCCAAAGTTTCTCCGCTAGGTAAAGAGGGATAACAGTCTTCCATGGTTTCTAGTAATCTAGAATGACTTCTCTCAAACTGTTGATTTCTATGGTATTGTCGAATTCTGCATGCAGAATGACGTTCACCGTTTCATCAGGGATTCGGTTTGCAAATTGAATTTCCACACGAATCTGGCCAGATTTTATAGGGTGGAAATGTCCCTCGTCGCTGCCTTGGTCAGGAGTGAAATCGAAAGCCCACAAAGCATAGCCTCCTGTGTAATCCTCGTACGTAATACCGTGACTGGTGTTGGTTCCTAACTGGCCGGTGGCTTCGTACAGGGACAAGTACGATCTCAAGTAATTTTTGTTGGCAAAGTCAGGTTCGAAAGGTCGGGTACACAAGGTCTTGCCATCGCGACTGACTTCGATCTTGGACACGCCAAAGTGTTGAAAGTTGAAAGGATTTTTACCCAAATCTCCGTTGAAGGCTGTATTTTCGACGATACCAACGATCAAACGTTTGGGTAGCTGTCCTTGAAACAGATGATCTTCGATCATGGATCGTTGTCCCTTGGGAATGGTGAAGGTTTTCACTTCCACGCGTCGGATCGGATACTTAGCGGTCGTTCTGCTCAACGTCTGACTGATGTCGTTACCCACTTTAGGTAACACTTCTACGCGTCGTACGTAGAGCCTGGCTTCCTCGATGACAGTTTTGCAAGCAGTTTTACCTATCAAATGGAAAGCGGTACTGCTACGATTCAGTCTCAGGCGGACATTCACCCCGTTTAGCAAATATTTCTCTTGTAACCACATGTCCAAATGCAAACGATCCATCAGTTCTAAACTTTTGTCGACTCCCGTGATTCTCTTTCTTCGTTCTGTAAATCCCTCATTGTATGGTTTATCTTTATCATTTGTAATAATTTCGAATTCTTCAAACTGGCCTGCTTCGTCAGCTTCCCATAGCACACAGGCATTGAGATGAGTGTTCTTGGCATCTATTCCGTACGTCAAGAGATTTTCCAGGTACGCTCGATAAGGGTAAGTATCCATGCTGCTGCTGACCAGTTTGTTGTTCAAGTACAAGTCCACTCCGCTAAACAAGGAATGCATGAAATTGTTGACGGGAGCTATTACCTCATCGCCATCTAGGGTCGAATTGTCCTCATCGACAACTTTGACTTTCAAGTACAAGTAACTGCTATTCAGATCGATGTAATCTTCGGGCTGTCCTTTGATTTCAAACTCGATGGGAGCTGAGGCTGTCAATGAGGAGACGGGGTGAAATTCCACCCATTGGGATTCTTGCATCGTCATCATGGTAGGGGGCATGGCAAACAGATCCAGTTCCGTCTTGGAACAAGCGCAAGATTCTCGGTGCATCATTTTTTTTGTCTCTTTTCTCAATAATCGAAAACGTCTAAGTCTCGAACGGTTCTTCTTTTCTTGGCCTTTCTAGCTTGAAGTCTGGTGAAAGGGTGTTTTCTTCTTCGTCGTCTCTTTCTGCCTTGTCCTTGCTGAATGCTTGACTCGGTAGCGTGCAGGGCATTTATAGGTGTGTCTCGTCGGCCTAAAATGTCTTTGCCCGTTTGCAGCAAGACATTTTTGCCTGCCCTCATGAAGGCTTCTTTAGGGTTTTGTTTGTCGATGATGACATTTTGGAGAAATTCTTTGCCTTGCGTCAGTGCCGCATCTTTCAAGGCGTGCAATCCGCGTGTCACCATCGGTTTCAACACCGGGGCCACCGAACGAAAGGCCGATTTTAACATGTCTCCTAAACCGTGTCCTCGCTGCTGAGCCACCCCTCGGTACACTGGATACATGACTTACGAGTCGTGAGAGAACCGTTTTCGAAAATGGAGTTTCACCGTGACTTTTCCTTTGGTGAATGGAATATTTTGTCCCAGATCTCCTTTTATAGTAATGTTGACCGTGTCCAAATACGACTTGCTGACCGGCAAATAGTGAGGATGGACAAATTCGCGGTGGACGTGGTAAGTGTTTCCACCTTCCTCGTCAGCGTTCGTGGTAGAATCCACTTTGAAAGGAATGACACGCAGTAATGGCACAGAGGTGTGTCCCACCACGTTATACTCCACCACATCGGAGTACACGAACATTAAATTCATTCCTTGGTTCAGTTCTACCGGTTTTCCAAAAGCTTTGTAAAAATCCATATTACTGTTGATCTTGGGGCTCCAATTGTTTGTGACCATTGTTGAATGTCCACCCAAAATTTCAAACAAAATACCATTGAACCTGAAGGACAATGTGTCCGTATCTGGAAATTTCATCAGTAAGCGACGAGCCACTTTATGGTACTCCAGGGTGACACTTTTTTTGACTCTGATCAGGGCTTTGCCAAAGGCGAACTCGAACCTGTCCGCAATAGTGTCCACCAAATGTTGACCACTAAAATAAAACCCTGCTGGAATTTTCACGGTGTAGATACTGAAGGCTGGTTTGCTGGCTGGTCTTGTCATCCCTGAAAACCCGATGTCAGTCATGGCTTCTTGTAATTGTTGGTTCAGGATTTCCACCTCAAAAAAGTTTTGTTTTTCGGTGATGTTTTGGATTTGTGTAGGGTGAATCATTTCTACTAAAGCCACTTCCCAATGGGCTTCGTGATCTAAGGGGATGGCTTGAGGTAATTTGGCCGTGTAACAGCACAACGTGTTGTGGGGAAACACCTCCATGGAACTGTCACTGGGTAAAGTTAAGTAAAATTGGTTTTGGTGACTCATAATTCCAGAGTTCTGTGGCTGTCCGAGGGGATATTACTGGACGTCAGAGGTGTGTCTCCGCCCAAAATGGGGTTCTGGTTGTGGTTGTTGGAGTGGTGACTGGCACTGGCACTGGACACAACGTTCCCGTTCGAGGAGAATTTCAGGGAGGGATTGGGAAGCAGGTAACCGATGCAACTGCTCAATAAAATGGTCCACAATTGTTTGTCTCCTTGTTGCAAACTCAAATTGGCGATGGCTGCCCCGATGACACAATACACCACGAAGATTTGGCAGAAAAAGACGATTTGCGTTTTAGGCACACGTTCTCCACACCACACCCACAAGGGTTGTTTTTGTAAATCTTGCACAGAAGAACTAGGTGAAGGAGGATTGGTCGACGTAGCTGCGTCTGCTGTGTGAAAGGGCATGATGGTCACTTCTTTTTATAGTCGATGACTTGCGAAGCGTCGATCCAAGAATCGAAACTGGGTGGATATCCTTTCCAACGTACTTTGACTTCTTTGACACGTCGTTTGCCCACTTTACGGGTTCTGCGTTCGAGAATGCTTTCGATGTCGTACACGTCGTCTTCTTTTTTGGTGACACGTTGTAACTCGGGCAAATAAAACGTTCCTTTGAGCACTTCTCCGTTCATGTCTTCCAATTTATAGACGGCAGGATGACGGCCATGCACTCGTCCAGTGACGCGAAACAATTCGGTCGTCCAGTTAGGTAAGTAACCTTTGTCGAAAGTGCGTTTGGTTTTGCCAATGCGCACCCAATCTCCTACGGTCAACTCTCCACTTTTCTTGGGGACAGCCCTCGTCGGGGACGTGCCGAACAGACGCTCAAACACCAACACTTCGTTGTCGGGAGTCACGTCTTGCGGGGCACGTCCGATGCTTCGATGGTAAGATTGGTTGTACGCTTGCACCAGATGCGGTAAGATGTCGATGTACTTCAGAGTGTGGTGATGCGTAAAATATTTCCACATGCGTTCTTTCAAAGTGCGTTGAAAACGCTCCACGATGCTGGCTTTGGTTTCGGGATTCTCGGTGGTAAAAAAATGAATGTCACGTTTCTTTAATTCTTTTTGGAAAGCTTGGTTCAGAAATTCAGTGCCTTTGTCCGTTTGCCATCGAAGAGGGTGACGACCGCTTTGTTTCAACACCCGTTGCAGGGCTCGCACTAACTCGCTGCTCGATTTGGACGTCAAGGGCACGACCCAGGCAAATTTGGAAAAGACGTCGATGACACAAAACAAATATTTGTAACCACGATTGTAGCTGGCCAAATGAGAGACATCGGCTAAATCGGCTTGCCATTGATGATCGATGCCTTCCACTCGGGTACGACTTCTGGCAAACTTGCGTCGAATGGGTTTGTGCAAAGTGTAGGTAGCTTGTTCTTGTAACCATCGTTGCACTTGAGGTAAACGGAGACTTTTCAGTCGCGTTTTGGCAGCACGATACAATTTTTGAACTCCTGCGTAACCTGCAGGATGCGAGGGATCGTAGTAAATGCTAGCTAAGACTTTTTCCATTTTTTTGCTGTGTTAATAAGTCACCCACTCTTCGGTGATGCTACTTTGGGTGGGTCGAAAGGGTGGTTTGGAAACGGATTTACGTGTCCGATGGGCTACGGGAGTAGAAGTAGAAGGTAGTGGTGGTGGTGGAGGTGGCAATGGAATGGCTTTGGTTTTCTTTTCTTTTTTCGCTTCTGGTTTCCCTTCTTTCTTTTTCACTTCTGTCGAAGGAGGCGTGGACATCATCTTTTTAACCCAAGCTTTCATTTCTTCTCGTTGGGGTGTGGGGGACGGGGTCAACAAGGATGCTGCAATCTTACTCGAAATGGGAGCTGCTGACGGTGTTTGAAACACTTCGCGCATCTCTTCTTCCTCAGGTCTTTGTGGGGTAGCATCTCTGGTGACCCTTGGGGATGGTAGTGGTGGTGGGGGTAATGATGATGATGGTGCTGGACTTTTCATCAAGGTCTTAAAATCTTTCAGAGTGGGTAAAGCTGTTTCGTCTAAAGCTTTCTGGTGAAAGAGTTGCAGTCGTTGCAAGAGTTGACCGTACTTTTGCGATTTTTCTGTTTCGGACAAATCTTGGCGATCCATCAAGGATTGCAATTCGTGTTGTAACTGGGACATCTCGCTCAAATGGGGATTGGGAGGTAAATGCGGGGTGCGTTGTTCTTGCCACCGATGGTATTCCATCCATCGTTTGTAAGGCACTAAAGCTAGTTTTCGTCCTTCCATGGGGTTGTCAGGGGTCGATTCTGAGATCTTGGAACTTCCGAGGGCCTTTTTATCTTGCTCCCACCAGTCCTCCCAACATGGTTCCCAAGACTCCTTTCAGTATGGGGCCTAACAAGAGAGGTAAAATACCTCCACGTTGGACCAACATCTTCTTTTTTTGACGAATGGGAATTTTCTTTCGAACCATTTGGCGAAGAACGTGACGATGTTTGCCTAAGCATTGTTTCTGGTGTTTGGACAAAGGGATCGTGCCTTTCAAAACGTTCAAACAACATTCGCACACGGTATCGATGACCTCTTTGGAGGCCGTTTGAATGAGTTTTTTTCGTAGGGGTGAAGAAGCTTTGGACAGGACAGATAACATGTCCCCATGTTTAGCTAAACGTGGTGGCAGTCCTTTTCTTTTCTTTCCTTGGGGTTTTCTGGAGGGTGACATTTTTGCTTGTGGGTTCCGGGACATTCACCGAACAGACACTAACGTCGATGACTTAACGCACACCCTTTTATCTTTTTTTGGGACTATCGCTTTGTCATAAAGGTGACAATGTTTTTCCCAAAATCACCAAGGAATCCTCCCCTTTGTTGATGCGTCTTTTTCTTGGAACGACTGTGTCTTTTCTTAGGGTAATGTCGATGCTTGGCTAAGCGCTTTGTCGGATGACGCGTCTGCCTTTGTCTCTTTCTTTTGTGGCTTCTTGGAGGTGACATCTTTTTTACAAGTTCACTGATACCCCGACTTGGTCACAGGCTCTTTTTATACTGGAACGCGTCGCCACTGATTGTCTTTACGTTTTATCAGTTTGAGGACAGGCATGACACGTCGTGCAGGGGTACGCAACGGACTAAATCGAGCCAGTTCTTGCTTGGACAAATCCAGTAAACTTTGTAACATGCCCGATCTTTCTTGGACTTTGATTTTGGGAGAAGGTACTTTGTGAGCAGCAGCCACTGCCACTAAATTGGAGGGTCCTGCCACTGGGGAAGTTCTTTTGGGGGTCATCAACGGAGATGTTCTTGGTGTGATCAACGTCTCCAAGTACTCTTCAGTTCTGGGTGTCATCAACGGAGAAGTGGATGAACGTGAGGATGCCGGAGACGCAGTCACTGCCGTGGCAGGTCGTGGTTTGCGAGTGTAAGGTTGCGTCCTGGCCGAAGTGCCTCTCTTGCGACTAGTTTTCTTCTGTGGACTTTTCTTTTTCTGGGGACTTTTTCTCTGTTTCTTTTTCTGGGGGCTTCTTTTCTTTTTCCGGGGTGGTGTCTGGTAAGAGGAGGGTCCTGCCACTGGAGAAGTTATTCTTCTTGGGGACCTGGTCTTTTTCTTTTTCTTCTTGGGGCTTCGTTGGACTTTTGTCTTGGGGATAACTTTGGGGGCATTAGGATCCCATCTTAAGAGTGAGCGAATGATGACCCCTCCTAGAGTACCGCTCCCTCCAGGTTTCAAAATGATTTGTTTTTTGGTTTGAGTGTCAATGCGGGGATCGGCCAGTTGGACCAAAGCGACTTTGTTTCGATCGAAAAAGCGTTTGGTTTGATGAGGAATCTGAATGATTCCTTGGAGTAATTGACGTGCCGTCACCGTGAACCATCGTAAGACTTCTTTGAGACTAGCTTCTAAGACACGGGCTCGTGTTTGTGGATCTTTTTCTCGACTGATGCCATACAAGGCACGAATCAATTTGACGGGAAGATGCGACTGAAGGGACGTCATGTTCACACTGTGTGAGACAGACGAAAAAGGGTCTGAGGTTTTTATAGATTTTTTATGGGGAGTGAAATGAAGTCGAGGACGGAGACGTGTACAGGACAAGCCCTCCGTCTTGGCACCAGTGGTGAAACAAGTGGGTACGAAATCGCAAATCCTCGGGGGTCGTAGGTTTCAAATCGACGAGTAAATAGGCGTGTGGCGTTTGAGTGGCATCGTCGTACGCCTGAGTCAGCCAAGGCGTTCCTAACTGTTTGGCTAAGACTTGCACTTGCGATTTATCTCGAGGGCTTTTAAACAAGACCACGTAATGCGCATTGAGACTGATGGTGCGATGGGCTTTACTTTGTTGAAACAAATTTTGGGTGATGTAAACGACACTGGCATTACGGTGATGCCCTTTGCGCGTGAACCACAATTTAATTTCTTCTTCGTCTTCTCCTAACATGTCGTCGAAAATGACCAAATGGGTTTGACGGGAGTCAGAGACGATGCCGTCGTCTTCTTTAGGAATGCCTTCCACAAACACGATGGAATCGCCTTGACTTTCTCGCAAGAGGCTGTACGCCGATTGCCACTCTTTGTAACACCACACGATCCGTTGAGGGGGCCGATCGATCAAATGATGTTTATGTTCGATCAAACGTTTGACGAATTCGGTTTTGCCTGAACCGCTAGGTCCAGCAATGAGCATGTTAAAGGGATGGCGAAGATACAAAGCCTCCCAACTGGCACGATCTAAGTGTTCGTCGATGACTTTGACAGTAGAGGAAGAGGGAGCAGAGACAGCAGAGGTAGCCATGGTGTGAGAAATGTCACTTGTGACACGAAAACAAACAAGACAAGAGTTTATATACTTTTTCAGAACACGTTTATTGAATGTTTTTTTTCAAACATGAATACGAAAGACAAAAATACATAAAAGCCAAAGGCTTAAGTACAAGGATAAAAGGCACATGATAACGATGAACGTGGAATAAACACAAGTGTCTGTACAACAATCACATCTTTTGGGTAATGTTCTAACCAGTTCAACAGGGGGTAAGGTCACACAAGTGTCCTCCCGAAAGGGTCTTTCAGGTCTGTCCACGACAGTCCTGTCCTGGGTGACGGGTTCTTCTGGCACCGTCACTAACACGGGTTGAAAAGTAACTTTTTTCCTTGAACAACTCTCGTGCATACTGGGCCACTTCTTGGGTCCAAGCCTCAAAATCCCATTCTTTCCAGGCACGGACATCTGTCCAATGGGGATGTAAGTCACAAGCTACACACACATCGTCATACACGTCTTGGGTAGCTAAAAGTTGACGAATCTTTTTTTCCCGTAGAGGTCGAGAAGTATCCAGATGAAAACGCAAGGCTTTGAGCAAAAGGAGTTTTTCGTGACCATTTAAGGCCATGGAGGTGGTAAGTACTGATCGTAAAGAGTCCACAAAGAATCGGCTGGTAAACGAAATCCCAAAAAACAAGTCACTAAGACACACACCACTTGTCGTCCCAAATTGAATGGATACAGTTCTTGTAATAATCGATGGTAATGATCCACGGTTTGAATATGGTCATTGAGTTCCTTCCACGGAATCTGTTGGATGACATGTGACATAAGTCGTGGCATGGCAGCCTGTTTTTATAGTCTCTTTGTTTCGGAAACAATACACGTACTTTCTAGCCAGAGATCTTCGTTCTCCAGTAGGGAATCTAAATCTTGCATACTGTAACCGAAACTTCAGAGTTCGTTTAGAAGTTTCCTCTTCCTCTAAGTGGATTCCACGTAAAATATGTTGATAATCCTTTAACTTGTCTTCCTCAATGTATTGCTGTAGGTGAATCTCGAAGTAACCAAAATCATGAACATTTCGATCATTCACTAACTCAAAGTGTTGAACAAGGTCTGACCACTGAAACAGTTTCTGACGAATCAGTTCTCTTATACCATTCAGGTACCAGTGGTTAAAGATCTGGTGACGTAACGGATGCAATTGTTCTTTACGTTTGACTTGTATTTTCACCAGCTCTCGGTAAATGCGTTCTCTCAACTCCACAGGCAAAGCACGAATGTTCTCTTGTAAAGTATCCATGAATAGGTCATACTAAATCCTCTTTGGTCTGACACAAGAAATGTACTCTTTGCACAAACATGGTTTCACTTCAGTGTCGAATTTAAATCGTTGAGTCACTAATCTACACATTACAATTCGTTCAGAAGTTTCCTCTTTCACCAAGTTGACATTGTGTTCAAAAAGTTTGTAATTCGTTAACTCTTCCTCTGGAATTCGATGCAGTACGTTTACAATGTAGTAACTACAATCGTCCATACCAAACCAATCCTTTTTATAACCAGAAGGTCGTTGATCAATGTCTGTCCGATGGAACACTTTCAATTGAATCAGTCCTTGTATAGCCTTCAGGTACCAGTGGTTCAAACACCGGTGACGTATCGGATGCAATTGTTCTTTACGTTTCACTTGTATTTTGACCAGCTCTCGGTAAATGCGTTCTCTCAACTCCACAGGCAAAGCACGAATGTTCTCTTGTAAAGTATCCATGAACAGATGATTATGGTAAGAAGTTACTTCAATGTCTCGGCCCCACTAAAGGTAAGTAATGACAATTCGGTGACCATCGAGCATGTTCTACGTAGGCTGAATCTTGCGGTTCCCAGTGGTGAAGTGACACACCGCAACTGAAGCACTTGACTTTATCTCCTTCGCCCAAGTAGAAAAATCCGGCTCTGGCTAATTCTTCGGGGGTCGGTCCTCCCAGATACTTTGGCCATTTTCCTTTGAACGATTGAAGACGATTTTCAAAGTCGCAGTATTCCGACGAACGCACAGGAAACGAATATTCGTTTTTCACAGGTTCGTTTCGATGAGGGTTGAGTGACATGGGTAGGAGTTTGCTCAGGGCTGGATGACATCCGTAGGGAGGTAAACGTGAAGGTCGACATTCCCCTTTAAAACGAAACCCAGTAAAATGTCCAAGAGGACGAGCAGCATCGCTTTCGCATCCCACAGGTTTGACACGCACAGCATCACTTTCCATGACAGGGGTAGGGGTACTAAAGTTCCCATGATGCTTTACGGCATCGCTCAGGTCACAAGGTACAGCATCGGTCCCATCGCAAGGCTCACAATCGCACTCGTCTGCAAACTCCGTTACGCAATTACAATGGTAACCACATGGACAATCGCAGTTTCCTTCCGGACATTTTCCGTCGCAATGTCTGGGTCTTATCCATCCAATATTAGTCACACTAGAGGAAGATACAACTTTTTTACAATCCCCAAACTGGAACGATGTCTTTTTCAAAGTATTCATCTTGTTCGCTCGGTCTTGGTAGTCGCAATGAACTATCGATCTTGACCATAGCCCCTTTTTATACTAGTCTCAATGCAGTCTCCAGCTTGTACATCTTTCCTTTTTTACGTTTTTTATGTCTTGTTTCGGAAGGTACCGTCTCTAAGGTACCGTCAACATTGTACCGTAGTGTGATGGGTGGAAAGGCCATAGAAAGGTAAGGGCAGTGCGGAGACCATCGAGTATGTTCCAGAATAGCTGAATCTTTATAGATACATAGATCCATTCGTAACTTCAGTCCGCAAGCGAAACACTGTACCTCGTATCCCAATCCTGACTCAGGTTCCAAGTAGACAAATCCTGTTCTAGCTAAAACATGCGAAGAAGGTAATCCTTCCCTATCCGTAGGCCATTTCTGAAACGTGTCCAATCGACGGGCACAATCACAATAGTCAGGTAAGAAGACTGGAAAATGGTAGGGTTTGAACTTGGAGTTCTCATCGGGTTTCTCACTCGATTCTTGCTGTGGCGAAGTCATCTTTCTGGTGGGTGGCTATCCTCTTACAACCAATGTTTTATACCAACGTGTCCATACGGTAAGGTGAAATGATTGGGAAGTCGAACTCGCTTCTGGTATACAATTTGATAGACTTTTTCCAAGGGTCGACTGACGATGTGGTGAGTGGGTAAACGTACAATCTTGTTCGGTTGATAGGTGGTCACTTTAAAGTTTCCATCCTCTCCCGATTGCAAGGCTTCTTTCAATACCCCAAAGTTGACCACTCGACTGGTACGATGATTCAGAGTCAGTCCTTTCACTTTGCACGTCGTGTGCACTTCTCCTTGTTTGTCCCGGTATTCGTAGCCGTAATTTTTGGGACCACCACTAACGAAATTTAGAATCTTGTCGTCGGGATGCTCGTCTGTCCAGGCTCCTAAACGGTCTCCTTCGATGTCAGGGTGCTGTTGAATCGGGTGATGGATGTAAATGCAACTGTCCGTGTCAAAGTACAGGACGCGTTCTTCTAACAGTTCTAAAGCTTCGTACAATTTTAAGCGAGCATGAGCTGTCACGTAAGCCGCAATGATGACATTTCCAAAAGGGTCGTCTTGTACAAAGTCCAGATCTTCTTCGTAATTGACCAAGATCAAATCCTCTCGAACGACGTCCACGTGTTTCATGTATTTGGTTTTGTCGTGAATCATCTGGAAGTAGCGGGAAGGTTCTGTCAAATATTCCGTCTTGGGTAAACACGGTCGTTGTGCCATTTTACCCCACAAGCAATTTAACATCACTTTGGCAAACGATCGCCTGCCTTCGTTTTTCTCGATGTGGTCTAAAGTGATGCCTTCTTGTTCGTAGTATTTCTCTTTGAATTGTATTTGGTCTTCGGGAGTGTGACACCAGGAAGGATAGCCGCTGGCTTCTTGCTTCAGTTTCAAAAAGGCATCCACGTAGTCGGCGAAAATGCCTTTCTGACTGGGATCACCCTTGTGGTATTGTTGTGTCTTGGGAAAGTGACAAATTTCGTACACTTCTAACAGTTGGTATCCCATGTCCAAAGCTTTGAACAATTCTACGCTGACCCAGGTTCCCGTCAAGGCCCGTTCTACCTGGCTGTGATGACAAGGCTGGTCTTGGTTGCACGTTTCGGCACAAGTACGGCACAAGGGAAACATCAGTTTGCCTTGACAATGGTGAGGTAAGACGGGATGGTATAGGTTCGTGGGAGGCAAAACTTTGCACTTGATCAAGCCTTCGTATTGTCGAATGTTTTTCAGGTCGATGTGTTCCGTGAACAATTGTGGGTGCCCTACAGGAAAGCGACAATATTTGCACACGTAGGGATACAGCGAACACACGTCCAAGTATTTGATTTCTTCTCCTTTCTCTTCGTCGGCTTGGTACAGCAAACAGGTGGCATTGGTCCTTCCTCCGTACAAACTATCCCTCGGGTTCAGCGAGTCCATGAACTGGTAACTTTCCACGAGGCGTTTAAACTCGGGATCGGTTTTCATACGGTGATCGTACTCGTGTTCCCACATTTCCACCACTTGGTATCCTTGCTGTTCTAACTTTAGGCGTCGCTGACAAGTGTCCTGGTACAAGTCTTCCATGGTTCGTTGCAAAAACTGATTTTTAGTGCCACGGTCAGGGTAACAAACAGGACATCCGTGAAATAAGCAACCGTTAAACTCGTACACGATCTTGGGGTTTTCTAAGTCCCAGCCATCGACCGAATACGTTCCGATGGTCTTTTCGCCCCCTCCGTTGCGGGCATGCTGAATCCACTTGTCTTCCTTGTCGCACAAGTAATGTAACCAACGTAGGGCTTTGACCGAGTATTGACGTTTGACAAAGTGGGTCGTTTGAGGGCTGATGACAGCCACGGTGTTTTCAGGCATGAATCGTTGTCGATACACTAGGGAACACGCTTTGGCAATGGTGCAAGTTTCTTTCAAAGGATCCACCCCTCCGTGTTCCATGAACAGTTCTCGAAATTTTCCACAGCAACGCCGTAAAATGTCCACGTCGGAACGACAATACTTTAGCATTTCTTCCTGAAAGTCGAAAGGGTCCGATGCGTGAGCCTGGTACCAAGCGTAGAAAGCTTCTCGTTGTTCGGTACGCATGTTGTCGGGGTCGTAATAGTGAGCCTCAGGTAAATGGGGTAGAACGGCGTGTTGATTGGCTTCCGTATTGAAAAAGTGTGGAAAGTACCCTTTAGCCATTTCTGTCATTCCAAACGTTTTAGGCATTCGGCTCAAAGGCATGGCCAAATAGCTCATCGAATCTTTAAACTGTACTTGTCCCACTTGCATGAAAATGATTTTGGCTCCGTTCAAAGTCACTTTAGGACGCTCGGTGCCTTGTTCCGTATAGTATCTGAGAAGAAACTGTCCATCGTATCCGGAAAAATTGTGAGCCATCACTGTGGCATGACGATGACAATCTCGGTAACGTTCGATGTCCTCTTGGCTCCACGTCTTGTCGACGGGGTCTAAGACCCATTGGGCAAAATCGGCTAACGTGTTCGGTCCTCGAAAGATTTTTTCACGTCCTCCAGGAATCTTGCTGCAGTGAGGGCAATGACTGAAGATAGGTTCTTGAATGCACTTCTCGCACGCTCGATGAGCCACGCAGAAATTAGGGATGTGAATGCCAGTCTCTTGCATGCATTCGAAATCGAAAAAGATGAAATTGCCTTTCTTCTTGTGACCGTCCTCTTTCTCTGGTGGGGGTTGGTATTTTTGCACGTAACATTGGTGTTCCAAGTCCACGATGTGGTGACAAATGTGACATTTTTTCTTTCCTCGACATACGTGTGCCTTGGCATTGTTGGTAAGTATGCCTTGTCCACACGTAGAGCACAATCTCAGGAGTTGACAAGCACATTTCTTCTGTGAACCTCGTGTTTTCAAATGTTGTTGGTAACAGGTAGGGCTGACAAACGTGCGCAGACAAGTTGAACAAGGCACTGGTTCTTCGCTCAGACAGGGTGGAGAGGCCAAACATCCTGGGCATTTCGATCCACAATGCTTGTGTTGCTCTCGATTGTTATAACCATAATCACATTTCTCACAATAATAACCGTATCCTAGGAATCCAGTGATACTGGTAATGGTATCGAAATGGTCATC
The DNA here is from genome assembly GCA_028554795.2 of Sinohyriopsis cumingii. Lineage (NCBI taxonomy): Eukaryota > Metazoa > Mollusca > Bivalvia > Unionida > Unionidae > Sinohyriopsis > Sinohyriopsis cumingii. The sequence continues at coordinate 32,895,559 of CM068826.1, forward strand.
GTGATGATAAACGTGAATGTATTTTCCGTCCTTAAAATCTTGCCCTCGAAACAACAAAGACCCGCGCACTTCTTGAGGGTACACTTTCAAGGTGTATCGTGGAGCTAGGGCATCTTGCAATTTTTGCATCTCAGGTATGCCACAGGGTGTGTCTTTGGACATGCCAGCTTGTCGTAACAGGAGTTCTGCTTCACTTCGTTGTTTGGCTCGATCGGATCGTTGAATAGTTTTCCAGGTTCTTTTCCATTCTACCGTGTCGTTCTTGTTGGCATAGGTTCGTCCCACCACGATGGCACGGGCTAAACACATCTGGTCATGAGGATTGTGAATTTGGACAAGGCTACGCTTAATGCTGCGAAGGTCATTCACCAATAACATCTTTTTGCGTCCGGTTCCTTGAGGAGGAGAGACGTGGGTCATGTCCAATGTGGCTTTTCCATCGGTGATGTCAAACTGGTCATTAGATTGTTGCACGTGTTGAATCTTGTCCATGACTTTGGAAGCGGTCAATTCTGCAGGGGTGCTAAACTCAATCCAAACAGGGGATTTCAAACCGTCGTGTTGTATGGAAAGTCTCAAGCGATCGTCTTCTTTGGGTTGACATTGTCGCTTGAGTGCAGTGAGCAGAGAATCCCACACTCCGGTGATGAACCCTTCTGCTTTCTCTAACGGTACTTCGGACTTGAAATCTTTAAACTTCACCGTGTATTTGTAAGCCGTGGTTCTAAATTTTCTAGAGGAGCGCTTTTCCGTCTCTCGAATGGAATAGTATTTTTCAGGGTTGACTAAGGGTGGTGAATTTGGTTTAGAGGGTTCTGATTCTGGTTCACTCATGTCCTCTTCAAAATCACTGGCATGAATTTGTGCCAAGATTTCAGCCCTGGTACGAGGCGATAGATCACGTTTCTGCCTCTTACTTTCTTTTTCTTCTTTCTTCTCGAATGAATGGGATCGTTTCATCTTGAAAGCAAAAAGTCAAATGACTCAAGTTGAAACACCATGAGCTACTTTATAGTCATAGCAGACCAGCGTATATAAAAGGGTGTGTGTCTTGTCCTTTCACTATTCATTTCACTCTCAAGCCGAGCACAACGATGGAAGAGACTAACCAGATGGAACGTTTCGTCAGAGCTTTGCGAGGGGTCATTAGAAAATTCTCTTCAGACCAGCCTACGGACTACTCTCCTTCCTTTCGAGATAAAAGTCAAGATACTTGCTATATCTGTCAGAAGAAAGGGCATTGGTCTTCAGAGTGTCCAGACCGTCAAAAAACAGGAGCTAAAAAAGACAAAAGTCAAGATACCTGTTATTATTGTAAAGAAAAAGGACATTGGTCTCCAGATTGCCCAAAAAAGAAACAAGAGGAGTCAGAAGAAAAGAAGGATTCTTCAGAAGAAGAGAGGGATTCTTCAGAGGAAGAAAGCAGACAGGTGAAGAAAAAGAAACAGGAGAAGAAAAGAAGAAGGGAAGAAAGTGAGGAGGAAGAAGAGGAAAAGAGTGTGACGGTGAAGAAATTAAAAAAACAGAGAGACTAAACAAGGAGAAAGAAGAAGTCAATGAACTTTTTATTAAAGTGTTGTGTTGTGAATTGTGAATTGGATTGTAAAAAATGGAGAAAAGAATAAATGAATGATATAAGGTAAGAGTCTTTGAGTTATGATTTTAAAATAAGAAGCTACACTCACGCACTCATACACAGACACGTACTATAAGGGTAAAATGGGTGGGTTATTTTTTTTTGAGTTATTGGCAAATTGAAATTGTATTTCTTTTCGAGATATGTGGGTGGCCCTGAAAAGGGCCTTTTTTACGATGTAGGGGTGAGTTTAAGCAATCAACTTTAACTGTCTTATGCCTTTGCCACGGCCAAGGCCTACTTCTGGACTGCGTAATGTTGATGATGATGATAATGATTGGGTTGAAATCACTAAGGGTGGTACGGTAGGCTTAGTCACAGGGTTGACGTGTTTAGCTCGGGAAGGTCGTATTCTCTTCGGTCGTGATAAAGAAGTCTGATACATTTGTTTCAGACTTCTTAACTCCGCTAAAATATCCAACAGTACCGTGACCGTTTGATTTTCACCCTCTTGTTTCTTTGCTGCTACTTCTTCTTGCTGTTGTTTTTTTCTTACCTCTTCTTCTTGTTGCTGTTGCTGTAAGAGAAAAGCCTGTTCCGCTTCCTTTTGTCGTTGCATAAATTTCTCCAATTCTTCTTTCTGTCTCTGTCTAAAATTCTCCACTTGCGGTAATGAAGAAGGTAACGAAGGTTCCGGAACAAATTCTTGCGAGGAGAGAAAATCGACAAAATCCCAATTCACCTCTTCTGAAAGTAAGTCCGGGTTCCCTTGGGCGGTCTCCGCTGCTGGTGCACCCCATTGGATCGTTTTCTGAGTTTCCGTCATGTTGAATCACTGTCGCATAGATTGACTGCACACAAGCGCTAGCAGATCTATATTGACTACGTGACGTCACAGACTGCTCTCTTCGGATTGGATGCGGGCTGACTGAATTCTGTAACGCGTGTTCGGATTGGTGAATGAACTCAATCCGTTTCAATCCTACCTGTCCCTATAAATAAGCGCAGTTCAGTGCATTGATTCACCTATTGTAGGAGCCTCAACATGTGGACCGACGTTGAATCTTCAACCCTTGTGTCAACGATGATGTTCAGGACGGACATACTCATGTATGTCCGATCCAAGTGGACCGTTGTCCACAGGACCAGCAGCAGCCTGTGGATAAGAAGAGTCTATATAGAGAGACAAGGTTGCCTCAAGAGGACTCTGATGTATGGCCCTGCTGTAAGACGAAGTTTGAGGACAAGAAGATGTCGCAAATGCCCTTTATGTTAAGGGCATATTAACATAAACCAAAGGCCCTTTTCAGGGCCAGCCATATTTCTCGAAAAGAGATAGTCTTTCCATTGCCTACCCCTTTTTTTATTTTTTATTTTTTTAAAAAAAAAATCCCATGTTAATTTCCTTTGTCGCTATATGTTCCCACGATTTTTCTCCATGTTCAAATCCCCTTGTCGCTCAACAGTCCCACGATTTTTCTCCATGTTAATTTCCCTTGTCGCTATATGTTCCCACGATTTTTCTCCATGTTAAATTTCCCTTGTCGCTATATGTTCCCACGATTTTTCTCCATGTTAAATTTCCATTGTCGCTATATGTTCCCAAGGGGTCCTGTAATGCTAATTTTCATTGTCGCTCTATTATCCCACTTAACTACTATCGTTCTGCTTCCACTGGTGAATAACTTGAATGGTGTCTGTTTGTTAGGATTGTTCTTTTTAGCCTGGCAATGGTAGCCACAATGAACAATTAGTCTTGGACGTTTTCCTTTTGATATGCTGACCAATATCGATGTGTCGGTAAGGTAAAGTGAAGTGGTTGAGAAGCCGCACTCTTTTGTGGTGTACATGATTTGATATAGTTTTCCCAAGGGTCAACTGATAATTGGTGTGTAGAGAAATGTACAGTCTTGTGAGGCTGATAGGTGGTCACTTTAAAATGTCGATCCTCTTCAGACTGCAAAGCTTCTTTCAATACCCCGTAGTTCACCAACTGACTGGTGCGATAAATGAGAGTCAATCCTTTCACTTTACACTCGGTTTACATTTCTCCTTGGGGGTCTCGGTGTTCGTAGCCGTAATTTGTGGGACCACCAGTAGCAAAATTTAGAATCTTGTCGTCGGAGTGCTCGTCCGTCCAGTCGCCTAAACGGTTTCCTTCGACGCGTCAGGGTGACGTTGACCTAGACGATCAATGTACATGCAACTGTCCGTGTCAAAATACAGCACACGATCTCCTAACAACTTTAAAGCTTCGTACAATTTTAAGCGAGCATGGGCTGTCACGTAGGCTGCAATGATGACATTTTTAAATTCGTCGGCCTGTACAAAGTCCAGTTCTTCTGAGAAAATGCCTTTCTGAGTCTCGCCGCCCTTGTGGCTCTGTTCTGTGTTAAGAAAGTGCGAAATTTCGTACACTTCTAGCAACTGGTATCCCAGGTCCAGAGCGTTGAACAATTCCACGCTGAACCACGTTCCTGTCATGGCGAGATATTCCTGGGTGTGCTGACAATGTTGGTCTTGGTTGCAAGCTTCGGCACAAGGAAAACATCAGTTTTCCTTGGCAATGGTGAGGTAAAACGGGATGGTACAAGTCCGTGGGAGGCAAGACTTTATATTTAATCAATCTTTTGTACTGCCGAATGTTGTCCAGGTCAATGTTTTCCGTCAGCAAATGTGGTACCCCTGCGGAAAGTGACATTATTTGCATACTTAAGGATACAGCTAACAGGTATTTGATTTCTTCTACTTTCTCCTCGTCGGCGTGGTACAGGTAACAGGTGGCACAACCAACACAGCAACCCTTTTCAGGGTCACTCCATTGCCTCGAAAAGATATATATTCTCTCTTGCCTAAACTTTTTTTTTTTAAAGCCAGTTGTATATTTGTTTGCGTGATGGATTTATGTTCATAAATCTAAGATTTTTTGTGTGATATATCTATATCTCTGTTTATGTCTCATACCTAGGGACATTATAGAGACAATTTAGGGACATTGTAGGGAGACTATACAGACAGCCTCTTGCAACAATGTTGCCAGTGTCCACTACCCTTGTTCAAATCCATTGTCCCTAGACAGGCCCAATCCATTGTCCCTAGACAGTCCCAAGCCCTTGACGCTAGACAATCATAATCCCTTGACCCGCTATAGTCCCACCCATGTTAAATTCCCCTTGACGTCAAAGGTCAAACACCCAACTTTAACATAGAATTCACCTTGACGCTAAAGCTTCCCCACTCACTACTGCCCATCCTCTGAAACAAAATGCCGGATAACTAATGACAAAAACTAAACAATGAGTCATCGTTGAAGGTACTTTAGATTTATTATGATTTGGACATAGAGGAAAGTTCAGTACTTAAAAAATTCCTGATGTTATATGGAAAAAATAAGTGTGATCTGAGCCGATATGACTGGATTCGATGTTGTGAATGCAATTGTGATCTCAAACTTCATGACTTCCAGTGTTTTCAAAAACCGATCACTTCCATGTAAGCTTGATGGGATTGCGGACTATATGCAAGATTTACTTTCCTCCAAAATAAAAGAGCCTGACAACATATAGCCCGGTACCCTTGCATCCCATGATGCTCCATATACGAAAATCCCAAGATTGCATAGTGCCATTTTAAACAAACACGCAGTACTTCTGTAACTGACATTGTTGTGACTAATAAAACGAAAACACCGGTGCGACACACATGGAAATAACCGATTTAATGCTACTTTTTTAGTGCCGAAACATTTTTGTTGTATTATTCCGCTATCTTAATATTCTCCACTGGTATCGGCCTTTCAATGATGCAAGCCTGGCTTCGTGTGCTGAGTATCATGATAATTAATGGCAAAAGACGTCAGGTACTAACCACCAGTTCACACGTTTACAATAGCTAGTGAGATGTATTTGAAGACTGCAGTGGGTGAGCCCACTGTGCTAATTTCCATAGATAGGATGAGGAAGTGGAACAATCCATTATAGGTAAATCAAAGAGATGGTAGATGCGTGACGAAGAACAAAAGTTATTACATATTGCTCTGAATGAGAATGTTTTAAGCCACATGTATGATATTTTTGACAAGTTTGTGAACAGCGGCAACATTTCTTTGAAGTAGGATTTTACTGCATGTATAGAAAGCAAACCATGATCATTTCAGTTGTCGGAATAATGTTAAAGTGTAATTCATTTTTAAAGCCGATTTAGGAAGCAATTAACTATCAGCAAAACCCAACAAAAACAAATTTCATAACTCTTCTCTTGGTTGTCGGAGTTTAATGTTGTGATGTACGTCAGCTAAAAAAACGAAAACAAAGATTGGGTGGGTATTTTTATGAATTTTTTGCACATAATGCAAGCAATACAGCGACATACGTCAACTCGGTTCTGACCGGGATTCACTCAGAGTATCCAGCAGAGAAGTTTGAACAACAGGACCATCCAGTCCCTGCTAAATATAGCATAGTGGTGACCACTTGCTCTACCTTCAAACCCCTTTGAGCTCTGTTGAATTTATATTCGAACTGTAGCTATTGCAACGTTGTGTGACAATATTAAAGAAGGGAACATTTTGGGCACGTGAAAATTCGAGTAGAATTTCAGTCAGGGCTTGTGAGTTTATTCAAGTCACCAGCCCTAGGCGGGCACGTGTCTACAATTTTTTTTGAGCACTTATTTTGTATATCCTTGATGGTTTTTGTTTTTAAAACGGGAGGAGTATAAAGAAATTGGATGGTGTTTAAATACTATTAATAACCTTAATAAGTCATGAAAATCAAGTAATGGGGCTAAGTGTTTGGAATTAATTTGTTGCTCTGAACATACAAACGTGACCATAGAGTATCGGCGTGGGGATGATACCCAAAATTGGATAGTAAATCGCCAGAGAGCAGAGGCGTTGTTAAGCGACGATGGTGTAGAGTGGTTTGACAAACTTTCTCGACATATAAACCGCGGACGTTCCGACTGATTAAAGATATCGTTCGGAACACACCGATCATTCACTCAAAAAGATTGAGGTGAAGCATTCCGACCATCTCTGCTATTTGTGCAAAATAAAATGCGAATTCACAGAGCTATTTTTAATTCGCAAATTCTCCTGTACACTACACTTTTGAGACGGGGGCCTAGTGGTTAGAGCGTCCACCTCGGATGCGGGTTCAAACCCCAGCCGAGTCATTCCAAAGACATATAAAAATGGTACTAACAGTTGCCTCGCTTGGCGCTCAGCATTAAAATGTTGGTGTTTGGAGTGGTCGGCCTGGTATCATGATAATGTGACTGGGTGGGACATCATGCTACATGTCTGTGACATGATGCCCCATTGCTAGACATCACTATATAAACTGCCACACTACCAAAAATCCACATCACACACACATACACTACATTTTGATCTTAGCCAAAAGGGTCGCAAAGCGAGACCAAATAATTCTGTAAATTACTGCTCCAACATGCAACTGAAGCATAAATTTGTCTCGCAGAAATAGCCTGGATGGTCCAAAATTTCATGGAGTTAATACGTCATTCGAATATCAGGGGCCCCAAGTGGTCTAAAGCGCACTCCGTTACGGATCACTGCCATCTCACCTGTTTGCGTGGGTTCGAGCCTTGAATTTAGCCAATGTGGGTATGTGAGAAAGCTGCCAGCAGCTTCTCGTGGGTCGATGGTTCTTTCCGGGGTTTTTCCTCCACCATTAATACTGGCCGCTATGTATAGCCTATCGCGTGCTGAAAAATGGCGTTAAACCCTACAACAACAACATTCGAATATCAACTTCTTTTAGGACGAGAACAAATGAAAATGTGTTCTGTAGTTTAGATAAATTCTTAATCGGAACGATATCGGCTTTTCCCATGGCATGTTATAAATAAGGGCCATTTTGACTGCTCTCAAACACGTGTTGTTATTACGGCAGATTAATTTCACAATCTGATTAAAACCAGATCTTCACTGTCCTACGTGAAGGGCTGTGAATATCTGAATTTATTTAAATTGATTAACTTTACAGAGTAACAACGAATGGGTGACGTTTCACCACTTACAGGAGTACTAATATTAGTACACTTACTCCTACCTCGTGGACCACAACAAATCATGTTGAGGCTACGACATCGTAGCTACAGCAGTGGTTGTGGACACTTAAAAGTTTTTGTTTTTATTACAAAGTTGCAGGAACAACATTAAAAATTATATGTGCATGTATTCCATTTATTGCTGATACGTTGTCGAGAGTTATTTTAACAACTTATCATTCATAAGACCATGTTCTTCGCACATATCGCCGGATCTTCGTCCCCACAAAACTTGTAAATTTTGAAAGTACCAGGCGATGTCTCTAAGTCTCTTCGAGAAACTCGCATCATATTAGAAAGAAACAAAGGCGTTCCGAATGGTCGAACTCCCAGAATATGTCGCCAATTTGACGACTTTTAACACAGCAGGTACTCGTTTAATTTGGTAAAACAATTATCTTGTCTTGGGTTTTGCTTGATGCGATAAAAACAGATATTGAGATACAGACTGTGTGTATGGCATTAAGAAAATCTTGCATCGCCGCCTTTAAACCGCATTTTCCTTTGCAACATTTTCGCTCCTGTTAGCCGCCATATTGTTGACATTGCCAACCAAACTGACTGCAGTTTTAAATGTGAAAGGGTCAATCATATTATATTAGTCACATCTCCACCAACTGATCTGTAAATAACGGTTAGAAAACTGCAACTGTATAGCACACATTTTCATGTTTTTTGAGGCCACAATAAATCAAACTTTAAATTTATTTTTTATTATTAACCATTTGACACAAATTCAATATGCTCTTTTGTTGCTAAGATATCGTGAACTCATCTGTTATCAACTGACGAAGGAGATATGGAAACCAATATTAATATCAGCTAATTTGATGCTCATTCATATCAATTGTGGTCATTTGCTTTTTGTTAATTATGGATTAGGCATCAATATAGTCCTACAATGTAAGACATAGCACATGTCCATTTCTTTTGTGAGAATTTGAATTTATTAGAGAAAAGACATCAGGGTAAGTAAAGTCTAGCAAAAACATTATAATTTTACTTTGTAGAAAAGCGTTGTTATTGGTTGCCAGTTGTATGTGATATTCCTGAAAATTTGAGGTTTATAATGATGTTAGTATATTTAATTTAAGATGGGTAAATGCACACACATGACATGTATGACTTTTATTATAGCAGACTTTCAGCATTAATTGATAAGTGCACAAAATTTGGTTTGTTAATGATTGGTTTGGTGCTTGTGACCAATTTCAAGGTGATATTATATTGTCATATTCGTTTTTCAAGCTTGAATCTCCCTTGGGCAACTTTAGTTTTCTGGCCATTTTGCCCTGGGGAAAGGTCTGTTTTTCAGTCAGTTTGCCATGGGACAAGCTGAATTTTTTTTAAAATAAAATTTTCCACCCCTGATATATAAACAAATTTGATACTGAGCCTCAGGTAGTGGAGATTGTAAAAATTTGTAAAAATAAAATAAAAAATAAATACAGAATTCCCTTAGGGTATACACATGATAACAAGACCACCTATGTATCATTGAATAGTAAATAATTGTTACTTTCATTAGCAGTGAATCTTTCTAGACAAAAAACAGTTATTTGCTCTAAACTACAAATATGGATAAGATTTTCAATGTTTGAGGTAGTGTTAGCAGCAGTTTTCAATTTCCCATTTACAGAAGCCATATTAATAAAGATGACAGCCAAGCAGGTCCATGTTTTAGACCGATCCCATACAATGAAAGGTCAGGTATCTCTTCAGTCACAATACTCAGTCCAGCACAGATCTGATATTCTTTTGGAAGAGCAGGTATAGTAATAGCATAGTTTCTTCTATTGTACTTGTGTGACCAGTTGTTAATGTCATGGGGATGTGTCAGTGATCAAATCAAAAATGAGTTGCTACCAACGTTTTTGTCAGCCTGATGGGAACTTGAGAAATTATAAACTTTTATAAGGACTGTGTACACACAAGTTTTATTTTTGAATCCTGTATATTTGTAAGTGATTATCAATTTCTGTACACTTTATTTTTATACATTATTGAACTCAATGCAGATTTTACTTCAATTGATGTTACAGACATAGATCTCACTTCCTCTTGTCCCATATACATTGTGGACCATATTATTTCTACATTGTGGATGCTACTTTTTTCTAAAAGAGCAATAAATGTTATTTTCTTTTTGTAATGACAGTTGTTACATTTTTGTGAGAACAATGAATTGGTCCGTAACCTATCGTGTAAGGAGTGGGTATTTAATATTAAATATCTGATTGGTCAAGCCTTTTATTGAGTCCTAAGCTGTCCCATATCCATCATTATTCATTAGCTTAGCCACTTATAGAAATTATTTCTGCTTTGTATTTGCCTTAACTATTATTGCCATTGTTACATAGTTTGAAATTTTGCTTTCTTTATTTCTTTGATTTGTTTTGGACCTAGATGCAATGAATCAAATATTCTTGTTGCTTTCTGACACACTGACATTTCACACTGAGCATTTAATTACACAGCTCTAAATTAATACATATCAAACAGATTGACAAATTAGTCTGTTACACTTTGTTTTATCTCCATGTGCATTTTTAAAAAAATGAAGCAAGATACATTAGCTACTTTTGCATTGAACCCTGGAATACCATCTGTGTAATTAATCTGATGCAGCCCATTCAAATGGCCCACAATATTTATCTGAAGTGGTACAACAAACAGAACCTCCTGAGCATAATATTTCATTGCAAGTAGGACCATTATTATTAGGCTAACCAATGTATTATTGGATAATTTTGATGCAAACTTATGAGTTTTATGAGGCTAACCGATGTATTTTCAAATAATTTCAGCACTTTCTAATCAAGATCTTTATTAGTTATATTGTTCAACACACCAATTTATATTCGAGAAATTTATTTTGCTTTTAAAGAGACAGCCCTGTCTAATTGTTTTAATTTAAGATCAATGCTGTCTGCCAAAGTCAGGATGCTCTGAGAAAATCACTGACAGGTCTGGAAAATGCAAAAACATTAGAGGAAGTGAATAAATATCGAACTGAGGTGCAAGAGCTGAAGGAAAAATCAGAAAAAGCAATCACTGTGTTGCAGGTATGACTAAATACATTACTTGTTTATGTTTAATGCTTCCCCAGCTGTTAATTGCAAAACATCCTGATCTGTCATAATGCTTAATGTCCAGGTTGATCTATGTCTATACTCTCTGCCCTACCTATGATTTAAAGTGGACAATGTAGACCCTGATCTGTCATAATGCCAAACACCCAAGTAGATCCAGGGCTATACTATCTGCTCTACCTATGATTTAAATAATGCTTAATGCCCACCTAGATCAATATCTATACATTTTGACCTATGTATTAGTTCAGGTGACTAGTGTAGACCATGACCTGCCCCAAAAGGTCAGAATCTATACTGTTTGCCAATCTTTGATTTAAAGTGAACAGTATTGACCCTGATATGTCATGATTCTTTTATCATATGTCATTTCCATGTTGTTGCGAATGTCAAAGTTTGCGTTGCTTTTTTCTTGCACAGACATGATAAAGTGAATATTTATATTTTAAAGAAAGTTTGAACAAATAAGTAATAAATATTCATATTTTAACTTACTGGTTACTTTTTAATTATAATATATGTATGTGTCCAGGATTTGCCAACTTTCAGGTCCTAAACTAGTCATGGACAATTAGGAGCTTGCTGTAGTCAGCATGTCAATGTTTTGATGCATGTCACTGATTTATAGCGAGTAGGTATTAATTGTTAATAACATCACTGTATAATGTAATAAAAATGTATAAATACCTGATCTGGTAGTTGCAATTTTCAGCATGTATGTATGATAAAAATAGCGGTAAATGGTATTTTTTTGGTAAATGGAGAAGGGACACCCAATCTTGCGTACTAGTTTATAAACATAACAGAATATAAATTTGTTGCTGTTATCAATACGTTGAATAAAAGTCACCTTTATTGGTAATCTTTTATGTAAATTGGCAAAATTTAAAACCAGTTTTTGGAAAAAAAATCACATTTTCTGTCTGAAGAAATCATCCATTATATTGTGCATGTGAAGTCTATTTTGTTTTTGAAATACAGTTGCAGAAGTATTTAGCTATGCCATATACTACTTGTTATTTCACAGGCCCTTCATAAAATCAATGCAGAGCTTCATTTTGCACGTGAGGAACTGGATTATGCTTTGGATCATAGCAGTGAGGCTGTTAATGAGGCACGCAAGAGAGTGATGTGGCTTGAGGATAGGATGGGAGTTTTATGTGGCAAAATACGAGTGAGGGTAAGTGTTTTTGTCAAGCATCAGAAGTCAAAGATGCAACCAGTTTTTCTTGTGGCATCATGGTACTTATTAAATGCATAAAATAACATCAATAACTCAACATATCTGTAAGTTATTCTGCAAAATCACTATTTCTTATGGGTATACATTTTTCTGGTTATCACTCTCACTAACGGTATGAATTATAAAACCCATTAAACAGTTGTACTACAGTGGAAACACTAGTCCTTCAGTGGAAATCATAGTCCTTCAATGGAAATAATCGAATACCTTCACCAATCCATGAAATCCATGGTATTTCTGAGAAGAAAAAAAACAGACCCCCACCCCAATCCATGGAATCAGTGAATTTTAATAATGACTTTAACGTTGTATTTTTTTAAACCACTAAATAGAGATGACAAATGAATTTGGAGCTTACTGTCATTAAAAAATAGTTATTTTGAACTTGCAGCTTAAGAGATTCAGCTTCGTTTTCTTTAATTAGAATTTAATTAATGATTTGAAAATCACAGTTACACACATAGCACATATATGAGAAATTATTTTGAGTAAAAGTTTTTTTTATTGTTTAAGATGGGTTACAAATTTGAATTTCTTACATAATTTTAAAGAATGTTTATTCATTGGTTTCAGAGTCTTTATTTGCAAATATCATCATAGAAAGTACTTAAGTACAGAGTACATAAAAAATCAGATCAAGAAATACTGAATACATCAAATACTACATCAGACAATAAGGCAGAAATATTGATAATCTGTATATAATTTTCCGTTGTGAAACAGTCCACTACTAAAACCTGCACACACACACACACACACACACACACACACACACACACACATATATAGGGAGGCAACTCTTACAGGTTAACTCCTATCTATCCTCTAGTGGTGGCTGCCATTATACCCAGGTTAAGCTAGTTCTTATGATGTCCAGTAAAATTCAGTAAATTTTATAACTTAAATTTAATGGTCCACATTTCTTTTTCAGTGGCAATGTAAGTCGCAATGTTGTTTTATTGGTGTGTACATCATTTTGGTAAAATCTGGTAACTTTGTTGATATTTTATAATATTATTGTACCATTCATTTTTGACATATTTGACCTTGAATGGCAACATACATTTCACCAGTGGAATCTCCCAAGCACTCTCTTTAGGCATTTGCTATAATTATAACTTGTTTTTATAATGCATTACGCATTTATTTTAAATTATATATACTGTATGCACTTGTTTGTTTATCATTAAATTACAGAGATGACAACATGGTGCAACAAATGCAAGATTTTGCAGTCTAGAATGGATATTAAATGTCCAAAAATTGGATCTTATTCTTTTTATTCATTTCGGTTTAGTGTTCTACACACACCTCAATCTTGTATGACCGCTCCGGAGGCCTAAGTGGTTAGAGTGGCCATCTTGGGTGCAGGAGGTTGTGGGTTTGAACCCCGGTTGAGTCATACCAAGGACTTATAAAAATGGTCCTTGCAGCTGCCTAACTTAGCACTTAGCGTTAAGAGGTTAGTGTTAGGACTGGTCAGCCTGGTGTCAGGATAATATGGCTGGGTGGAACATCATGCTACATTTCTGCGGCATGATGACCCAGTGCTAGACATGACTATAAACAGCTACACTGCAGACATTGTAGTGATATGACTGAAAAATTGTTAAAGCTATGTAAAAGATATTTTAAAAAATGATTATCTTAGTGAGGGAGTTTTTTCAACTCCTCTGCCTGTTCAGTGTGGTGACAGATTTGTTACATCTTTGATGCCTTTACATGTGTCATTACAAGTGGCCCTTTTAGCCCAATGGCAACCTTTCACAGACCATCTAGTTCAGAATATTGTAATCTTGGCCTACATCAAAACACTTTCTTTACCATTGACAATACAGGAGTACCCACAATCAGAAAATAACAATTTGTTCAGATGCCAGTTTCTGTAGCTTTCATCTGCAATACATGGCCATGCAGAGGAGAGAACTGAACCTCATCAAACCAATAGTAGCTGCACAAATAGTATTTAAAAAAACATTTATTACAGTGCAACCTCATAACCAGGTGGTATTGGATTTGTCTGGAAAAATCTTTAAGGTTGAGACTATAATAAAGCGCAGAATCCCATAGCATGTGATAAATGAGGTTTTCCCATTGCTAAAGTAACGTTAGGAGGATTTCATCCATTAGTAAAGCATTCATATTCTTCATGGAAGACACAGGTGAGGTAGGATGCTCAGTATGTTCTTTTCCTCTTACCTTTTCTCCTAATGTAGCTATGTAGCTGGTAGGAAGGGCTGTTAACTTGCAAGAGTTGCTTCCCTTTTTCTATATAATGCATTGTCAGAAATGTATTTTTGCCTTCTTTCCAGGATGGGTGGATTTGGTGTAGCAAAGAAAGTTATCCTATTGTAATGTGATCATGTATTATAGCAGAAATGTAATTTAATAAACAGTTTGCTTTTATGTTGGTCTTCATTCAGAGCATAAACAGCCAGGGCTGTTTCTTCCACACAAAGTATTATTATAAAGTCTTATATAGGACTGAACATCACTGACAGTGCCATTAATATTAATGTAAAATAAAAATGAGGGGTCCAAAGAGAGATCCTTGAGGCACTCCAGCCCTGACATGATGTTGATCTGAAGTGCAGCCTTCTATGACAGCTATTTGTGCCATTTGGAAAGATACATATAAAACCATTTCAGTAATCTACTACCAAATCTATTATTTCTTAGTTTAAAAATTAGACATTTATGGCAGACTTTGTCGAAAGATTTATTTATTTTACAAAATACCTGTTCTTTACCATCATCAACTGTCTTTTAAAGGATACATGTATTAAAATTTATGCACAGTTTTAAAATTACAGAATTTTTAGGGATGAAAACAGATTGATGGAGATTAGATTGCTGGCAATTATAATAGTTATCCAAATGTTTGAAGACACATTTTCCATAGACCTTATTCGTGCAGTTTATTAGGAAAATATGTCTTTAATTAGAGACATTTTTTGTAATCAATTTTTTTATCAGGGTAACATTTGCCTGTTTTTGTACTTTAAAAAATATGATGTTTGGATCAAATTTTTACAAATTTCTGATTTATGTGATAATACTATAGGGGTAAGTTCTTAAGTAGCTTAAGGTTGGTCTCATTAGGACCTCATATGAATAGAGTAATAATGTCAGGACCTGCCACCTTCTCCTATGAATAGTGTTAGGGCAATGTCAGGACCTCCCACCTTACTTCTATGAATAGTGTTACAGCAATGTCAGGACCTCCCACCTTACTTCTATGAATAGTGTTAGGGCAATATCAGAACTTCCTGCCTTACTCATATGAATAGTGTTAGGGCAGTGTTGGACCTCCCACCTTACTGATATGAATAGTGTTAGAACAATGTCAGGACCTCCCAGCTTACTCATGAATAGTGTTACAGCAATGTCAGGACCTCCCACCTTACTTCTATGAACAGTATTAGGGGAATATCAGGACTTCCTGCCTTACTCATATGAATAGTGTTAGGGCAGTGTTGGACCTCCCACCTTACTCATATGAATAGTATTAAAATAATGTCAGGACCTCCCAGCTTACCCGTGAATAGTGTTACAGCAATGTCAGGACCCCCCAATTCACTCATATGAATAGTGTAAGGGCAATGTCAGAACCTCCCATCTTACTCATATGAATACTGTTAGGACAATATAAGGATCTCCCAGCTTACTCATGTGAATACTGTTATGACAATATAAGGACCTCCCAGCTTACTCATATGAATACTGTTAGGGAAATATGAGGACTTCTTACCTTACTCATATGAATACTGTTAGGGCAATATCAGGACTTCCTACCTTGCTCATATGAATAATGTTTGGGAAATGTCAAGACTTCTTACCTTATTCATATGAATATAGTTAGGGCAATATCAGGACTTTCTACCTTATTCATATGAATATAGTTAGGGCAATATCAGGACTTCCTACCTTACGCATATGAATATGGTTAGGGTAATATCAGGACTTCCTACTTTACTCATATGAATATAGTTAGGGCAATATCAGGACTTCCTACCTTACTCATATGAATAGTATTAGTTAAATGCCAGGAAGAGGCATAGCGGGCTGGGTACTGGAAGTCTTTGTAAAGTATTGTTGAGAGAATTATTTTTTAAATAAATGTTCTTTATAAAGTCGAAGATATTCATTATAATCCATCTTTATACTTCTTTGGAAGTGTTTTGGCTTCATTCCACCAAGCTTTTGAACCACTGATGTCATCTTGAAGGGTACTAGTTAATTTATTAAAATACTAAAGTTTTACTCTTCACACAGTGTTTATAACTTGGTTTCTGATATTTCTGTCACCCAGTGTAAAGGAAGATTTCCATTCTTTTAACTAATTAATTCTTTTCCATTGTTGAATATATTTTATAATATTATTATGTATCAGGTATTAGATTAGAAAAAGCTCAGTTAGCTTTACATATTAAGTCTGTATACATGTACTAACTGGCTTTTTATACATTTCATTTAAAGCTATTTTGCTAAACATTTATAAAGGTTGTGGAAAAATAAACAGGGTTGTGGTCAGTATAAAAAGGATCTAAGACCCCATTTTTGTAAAAAAAGTTTAGTGATATTAAATCAATAGATATTACATGAAAATAAATTAATTTTGAGTGGAGCCCAGTATTTTATGTGGATTGACCAATCACTTGATAGAAATTTTAGGTATTAATAATATGCATAACAGTTCTGTAGCTTATGAATACCAGTTTGTCTTCACTGAAGTTCTGTTACTGCTGAGTGCCATGATGTCTTCATTGATGTTCTATTACTGCTGAGTACCATGATGTCTTCACTGAAGTTCTATTACTTATGAATACCATGATGTCTTCACTGAAGTTCTATTACTGCTGAGTACCATGATGTCTTCATTGAAGTTCTATTACTGCTGAGTACCATGATATCTTCATTGATGTTCTATTACTGCCGAGTACCATGATGTCTTCACTGATGTTCTATTACTGCTGAGTACCATGATGTCTTCACTGATGTTCTATTACTGCCGAGTACCATGATGTCTTCACTGATGTTCTATTACTGCTGAGTACCATGATATCTTCACTGAAGTTCTATTACTTATGAATACCATGATGTCTTCATTGAAGTTCTATTACTGCTGAGTACCATGATGTCTTCACTGATGTTCTATTACTGCCGAGTACCATGATGTCTTCACTGATGTTCTATTACTGCTGAGTACCATGATATCTTCACTGATGTTCTATTACTGCTGAGTACCATGATGTCTTCACTGAAGTTCTATTACTGCTGAGTACCATGATGTCTTCATTGAAGTTCTATTACTGCTGAGTACCATGATGTCTTCACTGAAGTTCTATTACTGCTGAGTACCATGATGTCTTCATTGAAGTTCTATTACTGCTGAGTACCATGATGTCTTCATTGAAATTCTATTACTGCTGAGTACCATGATGTCTTCATTGAAGTTCTATTATTGCTGAGTACCATGATGTCTTCACTGAAGTTCTGTTACTGCTAAATAAGATGTCTTCACAGAAGTTCCCTAAGAGTGTTATCTTTAAAAAAATTGTTTTGCTAGTTCAGTTGAGAGTTCATCCAGGGTCCAGGCATCAAATCTTGGCTGTACTTAAAAGTCTCCAAGTGTTCTTCCATCAGTAATTATTTCAGCTCAAATAGTCGCAAGGTTTGATATTAATGAAGTGTTCTTTTCACAAAGGGGGATTATTTATTCATCATGGAGTTATTATTATTATTGCTATTATTGTTATTATTATTATTATTATTGGTTTGTGACTGTAAAATGTAATTCTCAGTGGTTCAAATCTGCTTTTCAGGGGCAACCATTACAGAGACAGAGGGGTAGGAGTTTTCGTTCTACAGACCAGGAAACATCAACATTCCGATCTCGCCGTGATAGTGGTAGTGCCAGTAGTGATGACTTGGACAGAGGACGAGGTGCTGGTTTTGGCCAAGGAGATGGTCAAAGAAAGGGACACAATATGTCTGTGGAGTTTTTACCAGACATGACTAGTCAGCGAAAAGTATTTTCTCCATCGGAATCAGGATCCAACTATGCCATGATGCCTCAGACACACCCTAGTATGATGGAAACACCGTCAACAGAAAGAGAGACACCTTATATGGTTGCTTCTGCATCAAAGATGTTTGGACCAGGGATGAGGAAGACAGATGAATCTGAGTTTGATACATCACAGATGTATCTGATGACTTCATTTCCATCTATGGGCAGTACAGGGTTACCTCAGACCGAACCGATGCCCCAGACTCCCAGTTTAGCATCTGAAGAATCTGAATCTGCCAAAGGTTCAGTGCAAACCCAGGATGCAACTTCAGACGTTGGGACAACACAGGTTTGTCTATCATGGCTTCTAAAATTCCAGACTATTACCCCTTGGTGCATTATTTGTAGTCATCTAGATGAGTGTAACAGTCTTTTTTTAAAACCATTTTGTAATATTTACTTGTCTATAAAATCAGAAAATGATATGCTATCAAATTGAGTCCACCTATCTGCATATTTTTGTACAAGGACATTGGATTATATACTCTATTTTACCATAAAATTACAGATAATTGTTACTTTGATTAATCAGTGTTGCATAATTTATCATACATTTTTATACTAAGTTTCAAATGTATCTTGACATAAATGATGGCAGCATTTGCAAGTAATAATTTCATATAATTCAGCACTCATTAGAATTAAGAGATTAATGTACATGTTTGTGATCTTTAATGAGGATGAGAATAATCACTGTCCATTAGTACATTTATAATATCAGTACATAGGCAGTATATATAAATAGTGTCTTTTGTTGACTGTAGGGTTTCATAGGTACACATGCTTTGGATGGTCTCACTATTTATGTATTTAAATAAACTGTACCACTTGCAAGCAAAGACCCAAATCTGTTCTACCCATTGGGCTATATAGACTGATCCAAAAGCAAAAGCAAAGACCATGTACATGGATATCATTCATTCAGACAAGGATTAAATTGGCAGCAAATTTGACCAGTGTTTTCATGACAGTGTGTGACATTGTTATCTATCAGTCATGGCGTTAGCTTTATTGAGTTTAACCTTGTTCATAGAGAGACATGGGGAAAAGTGTGAGTCATGGCGGGAAAGGAAAGCAAATAACACATTAGGTTTGCAGCATGCAAACATCAGTTGGGTACATCAAAAGTCAATGCTGTAGCTCTTTATCAAAACCATTCTCAAAAAACCTCACTAAGATTTAGCAGAATGTATTAGCTATATTGTTATAGCCTTCCCTTTTGTCCTTGTTCTTATCACTGTGTGACAGCTACACATAAACTGCAAGATAGGTTGGCTTCTTTGAAACTTTAAGTGACCTTGTAGATATTGCATTGTGTTTCCTGGTGGCTGTAATTAAACTTCCAGTTACTGTTGCATGTGCAGATATCAGTATACCTTTATGCTTTGCACCATTTTGTGTTGTACCATTTTGCATTGTATCAGTTGTTGTTGAACCATTTTTGCTGTACCCATTGCCACTGTACCAGTTCTCAAATTAAAGTGTATTTTGTCATAGTCACCATCAGGCTGGTGGTAGTGTTCTTTGAAGTACTCTTGGGTGGTTTCCAGGTGATGTTTGTTCCTATGGTACACATTTATTTTTGTCTATTTTATCACAGACGAATGCTATCTTCCAGGATTTATTGTTGTTTGCTTTATTAAGTGCCATCCGGACACCTCGCTGAATTGGTTTTAAATTTTTCTTGCTTTTTGCCCATCTGTAAATTTACTTCTGGATATTGCTTGTGTAAAATCCTTGCGTAAGTGTATACTTTAGGTCCAATAGTGCTATTTAAATGTCTACTTCTGACAAATCTGACCGTCTTTGCAAGGTTTTGTTCAGCTTTGCCATTGCAGCGAGGATAACTTGGTGAATTTGGACTGTGCTAATATTCCCACAGACAAGGATAACTTGTTGAATTTGGACTGTGCTAATATTCCCACAGACAAGGATAACTTGGTGAATTTGGACAGTGCTAATATTCCCTCAGACAAGGATAGCATTGAAAATCCTCTGAAGCATATTGAGGGCTGATGTCAGAGATGCAGATGTCATGAATCTCATGTCAAGCAAACTATGCTCTCAGCTTATGCATGACAGCTTGAGCTCTGGTATCCTCAAGGAAATCAATCTTTGAGTAATTAGAAAGATAGTCCAGTTTTAGCAGAACATCAAGTCAAGACCAGTCTTAGCCAAAGGTCAGCCAGGAACATCATGGGAAATGAGTGTTTCTTTCTGTTGCCAAGCTTGATGCTGGTTATCTGTAGTTTGGGATTAATGCATGCTTTCTCATGAAGATTATGCCTGAATGATAAGGTCATCATGTATGTTCAAGTAAGATAGCAGTGATGTAGCATGGTTTACTTTTTGTGTTCTGGCCATCCATCATGGATGGATGCTTTCAGCTATCGCATAGTATAATCTGGCTCAGTCTATTGTATTTTTCTGACTCTCTCATATGAGATGGGGAGAAAGCGGACCATATTAACTGATCAGTTCCTTTCCCATATTCATCTTTCGGTTAGTTCTGGAGATTGCCCTGCAGAGGTTATCTGAAAGGTAGATTTCTTGTCCAGGCTGATATTGCAGTGTGAGATCATAGTTCTTAAGGCATATTACCATATGTTGCAGACATTTGGGAAGACTGTGTATTGGCTTCATGAAGATGGATTCTTAGTTCTTGTGATCTATTTCTACAGTAACTGTGTACCATTGTGTAAGCTGGTAGAATCTTTCAAGATCAAATTCTGTGGCCAATTGTTCTTTACCCAAGCTTTATTTGTTGAGTCAGGTGTCATCATATCTCTGCTTTATCTGTTGGGTCAGGCATTTCAGCAAGTGCTTGCACCTTTTCTGAATCTGGTAAAAGACCTGTATTAGTTAGCAGGTGCCTTGTAAATGAGATTTCCTTGGTCTTGAACTCAGTCTGTTCAATGTTCTGAGATCTTGAGCCTTACATATCTGCAGTAGAGCTCAGAACTTATCATTTTGGACTGTTATAGCTTCTTCCTAATGACTGACTTTCCCATAGATCAAAATATCATTGTGCATGTTACATGCACCTGATTACCCATGATGTTGAAATTCCTCTGGTGCCGTTTGAAATTCCAGATTTAATTTATAGTCAATGGCATTTGGGCAAACTAAATGTGGTTTGGAAAGAAATCTCAAATTCTATTGGGACATGATATAATCTATTTTTGAGATTGGTTTTGCTGAAGATTCTAGCTCAGCCATGCTCAGGTAATAGTTCTTTGATAGCAGGTAGAGGATAGTGGCTGCCTTGTTGGATCTATTGTCACTCTGTGGTTCAGAATGGATTTAAGAACAGCTACCAAGCTTGAAACCAATAGAGTGGGCTCTGTTACTGGTATGATAATCTCAAGGTTCACTTGTTGATCAAGTTCTGCCATTAATGTTCCATTACCATTTGCTGCCACTGCCACATTTATGCATCACCTGTAATGGCACTAATACTTGTTTGATTATGGTCTAACTTTCATCAGCCAGACTTCTTGAATTCAAATTGAGTGGTTTGGGGTTCCAAGCTTATCTATGGCAGTTGGGTGGGGTTGTGGCAACAATGTGCTTTTGCTTTTGACAGGTGATTGCACCAAATGTAAGGCACTGGACAGTATTTAACTATATTTTCAGTTCTGACAGTCATTTGCTGTCTATCTCCTTAGGTTTTCAACTTCTGACAGTCATTTGCTGTCTATATCCTTAGGTTTTCAACTTCTGACAGTCATTTGCTGTCTATCTCCTTAGGTTTTCAACTTCTGACACAGTGTATACAGGAGAGCAATAATACATCAGGTTTGCAGCATACATACATCCATATTTACTCATTTGAGTAAATGAACTTTGCAACTATTTATCAAACTGGACATTCTCAAAATGTAACACCTAGATCTAGCAGATCAAAATAGTTATGCTGTTACAAAGAATTTTATTAGCAAAGCAAACGAACAACTGACTTAAATTTTTCTTGTTATATGTATTATCATCTATATTGGTCAAATCTCCACTTCCAAGAAAGATGCATAACTACAGTGCTACACAGTTGGGTAAAGGGTACTACTTGAATGGAACAATTTGTATTTATGGTAATACAAAAATGTTGAACCGGTAACAAGGTCCTTCAGTATAATGCTGTTGCTTTATACAGGGATAGACCCTGCCCCAAAATTATACAAGGGTCAACATTAGACTTGTGTTCTTTGAAGTGAAGGACTAATGTACCATTATTCCAATATCATTTCAATTAGGCGGTGTATGTGCATGGAGGAGCGGAGAGTGATGAAAACGAGAAGAAGATTGATGCAGGCAGGAAAGAAATGGTCATTCATATTGGACAAACAAGAGAGGAGATTGAGGATGAGGAGAGAAAGGAGGAAGAGGAGAAAGAAACTGAAAAAGAGATTGAAGAAACTGAAGACTCAGAAAAAAATGAAACTGAAGACAGAGGAGAGAAAGAGGTTGATGATGCAGAAGTCGAGGGGATTGCAGGCTTGGAAAAGGTGGTCAGTGCTGATGGTCAAGACAACCAAGAAGGTGTGGAGGAATCACAACTGGTGACCGCATCAAATACAGGCATCACAGTAAAGCTTCCTTCAGATCACACTTTGAGGAAAAGTGTCACCCTTATTTCCCCAAAGCGTTCTAGGGAAAACACAAGACAAGGTAAACTTTCCAGGGTCCATTTTAATTGAGATGTGTTTAAGTAAAGAATTGGATTAATTTAACTTGTGCTAAAATTTCAGGTAGTCAGATCCCTGCTTCTGGACTTCAGTTGAAATAAATGGATAACAATGCTGTACCAAAAATCAAAAACGTAAAATAATCTTGAATTAGAGTATTTTATGTGTCAGTTCGTGGTTTAACACCACACATCAGGTGTTATGGTTGATGCATTAAAAACAATTTAGATTGATACAAATATAAATAAAATATTTACTTCTATTTGGTATGGTAAATAATGGCAAAATAAATACAGGTAAATTGTACACTGCTTACAAATAATTAATTTGTAAAGATGGTCACCAACAATTTATTTTGTGACTGAATGGATATTGTGAGATTTCAATTGCTGCCTTAATCATTTTTGTAAAAAGAACTGCCAAACTCT
This sequence comes from Sinohyriopsis cumingii, assembly GCA_028554795.2. Classification (NCBI taxonomy): domain Eukaryota; kingdom Metazoa; phylum Mollusca; class Bivalvia; order Unionida; family Unionidae; genus Sinohyriopsis; species Sinohyriopsis cumingii. The sequence goes on from CM068826.1 coordinate 32,918,725, forward strand.
ATTAATTTACTGTTTCCGTTTCAAACTACATTTTCACACATTATGTCACATTATTAATTTAGTACTGTCATCAAAATTACAAACTTTCAAGACGTAAACTTCTACTTTTACTTGAAGGATTTCTTGGAAGTAGCAGTAGATGAACACTGTACAAAAAATAATTGTACAATATGCATTTAACTTAGAGACAAAGTTACGGCTACCCATTATGAAATATTACAGTTATACATCTCTAACTTTTTACATATTTATCAAACTGTTCATTTACTGTTGTTTTAGACATGCAGACTCTGTAAAATCAAGATAATAAATCTGTATAATTAATTCAGCAAACACTGTTTGGCAGGCAGACCACACTGTATGTAGAAAATAATCCATAAATTAGAAATTTGTAATTGTGTAAACAGTTCCCTACGAAGGGTGTAAAAGAAAATTTTGATCTTTTACTAAAAGAATTGCTTGTTTGAGGACAAAGTTTTCAAGAACTGTATTTCAAAATGAAGAACTCAGCCTACTGTAATGTTGACTATATATATGTACATATTTCTTGAAAAATCCACTGCCAAAATTCCATATCCTTTACAAGTCTGTAAAAAACAAGGACAGTGCTGACAAAAAATTCAGGTGTGGGAAACCTAGCTTAATATACATGTACTATAATGTTAAATTTGTATCATAGGACGTAGAGTAAGATTTCAATCAGGACCATGTGAGTACTCTATGTTCAAATTGTTTTACATGCAGAAGTATTGTCAGAACGTTTGTGGCTGGGTTTATGATCCTAAACAGGCTGCTCCTTAAAGCTTTCACTGACCAATTCAGAGTGATGATTTGCTTTTAATATAACACATTTCTGCATTGGTGTTATCATCCTTTTCAGAATTTAATTTGAACACAGCTATTAAAACACTGCTATATGCTCTAGTCATTACCAGTGCAAAATACTTTAGAATCCGACAGTCCGGTGGCCTAATGGTTAGAATGTCTGCCTCAGATGTGGGAGGTCACAGGTTTGAATCCTGGCAGAGTCATACCAAAGACTTGTAAAAATGGTACTAGCAGCTGCCTTGCTTGGCGCTCAGCATTAGAGGTTAGTGTTAGGACTGATCAGTCTGGTGTCAAGATAATGTGACTGGGTGGGACATTATGTTATATGTCTGCAGCATGATGCCCTAGTGCTAGACACACACACACACACACTTCAGAATCCAGTCTGATGAAAGTCAGATATAATTCAGACTTGTATAGCCATCAGAAGCCATTTATTCTTGATGTTATTTCGATTCACTTGAATCTTTCATTGCATAAATGTATTGTCTTGTTATTACCCGTTTATATAACTTATGATGTATCCAACTGAACATATGCAATTTTAATGTGGTTTTTGTCATGCAGGAAACTTGAAAACCTGGAGAAAACCCCAGTTCTTGAATTGTTACCACATACTCTTCACTTGCTGCTGTACCAGATTGAATCTGGGACCACATAGTTGCAAAGTTAGCATGTTGCCATTGTAATATTCAGCCTTTTGATCTTCTGGAGTCTACTGGTGATACATGCAGCCAGAGTTGATGCACAAGTAACTTTATTTTGCATGAAGTGATTGATATTACATGACCCCAGCACGACCCATTTGCCTTTGAAGGGATGTCAGGCTATCATGCTGTCTCACATGCATATGCATTTTACCACTTTTGAAAATGATATTACATGATCCCAGCACATTCCATTTGCCTTTGAAGGGATGTCAGGCTATCATGCTGTCTCACATGCATATGCATTTTACCACTTGTGAAAATTTAAATTTTAGGGTTATATTCAGCTACCTTTTTCTTAGATTTGTTTTTGGATCTATGCTGTTAAGTTGAAATTTTCTCAACGAACTCAACAGTATTTGTTCATTTAACTGATAATGCTGACATTAGAGTTTTCATGATTTTAATATAACTAAATATTATGTAATTAAACGTACCTGAACTTCTGCATTCTTTAGTAATATTAAATATTTATGTTAATGACTACATTTATTTTCTAATGTGATGCTGATATGTAGTGAGTGTTTCTCTTGTAATAACTCAATTGATTTTCATTATCTTGCTTACTAAGAGGGAAATGGGGCTTCATGTTGTGTTGATGATAATTTTGATTGTTATTGATTTTCTTCTTTCTTTTCTTCCTCATTATCATCTTTGATTTTCTTCCTTATTGTCATCCTCATTATCATCTAATTAATCTTTTTTCCTGAAATGGTGCCATGCTAGGACTTAGTAACTCAAGTGCACTGTTTTTATGGTGTTAAATAAAGATGTTTTCAACAAACTTTACCCTGAATACATTATTTCTTTTGTATTGAAAGCAATGACCTTGAACAGTGGTCCCCCTCTATTAGATTTGTCCTGCCTGCCCACACCACCCATCTTTCATAAATAATGGCCATGTGGGGGAGGGGGCATAGCTTCTCATAAGGGGTCCATTAAAGAAACTTCCCTATACTGACCCACTCTATAACCTGGCCACCTTCTGAAGACTGGCCACATATTTCGGTACAGATAATCAGTTCTCTTTATAAAGACTACGTTCATAAATCAATAAAAAGTTTTGATCTCAAAAGTATCCAGTTTAAAGAAATGACTCAATACTTTGGTGCAGGATTCTAGAAGGTCTCTAACCATGCGTGGTTTCTATTGAAATGGTTCTTACTAGAAGGGACTGCTGCATGGTAATAGTGTACACATTTGAACATGCAAAAATTTCAGAATATTTAAAAGTTACATTTATATCCAGACTTGTTGATTGACTTATAAATTATACAGAAATATCAAAAGTTTTATAAACAAATAGTTACCTAGCAGTCACAGAACTGATTAAAGTTTTTAAAATCTGCTGGTAGAAAACATTGTTGATAGATAATGTTTTAAGTGTTTGCTTGATGTTGTCTTATTATGTATCAGCAGTGAGATACAGCCAGTTTTACAGTAAAGTTTTGAAAGTCACCAATCTTCTATATCATTGCTTCATTGAAGTGTTGTTGTTGTTGTTGTTGTAGGGTTTAACGCCATTTTTCAGCACGCGATAGGCTATACATGGCGGCCAGTATTAATGGTGGAGGAAGAACCCGGGAAAACCCCGGAAAGAACCACCGACCCACGAGAAGCTACTGGCAAGCTTTCTCACATGTCCACATTAGCCGAATCCGAGACTCGAACCAACGCAGACAGAGGTGAGATGGCAGTGATCCGTAACGAAGAGCTTCATTGAAGTGAAATTCTGTGATAATATGACATCAAGGTCTAAGGTTTACAGATTGTAATATTGCAGGAGTTCCAGTCTTTCTTGTATCACCTGCTTAGACATGTAGAATGCTACCAAAATGTTGTGTTTAAGCTTTGAAAGTCTTGTATCTTCTACATTATTTGGGAATCTCTTTGATAATATAGGTATGGGTCTAAAATTTAAAGCATAATATATGAGGAGTTCCAATGTCAGTTTGAAAAAAACTAATTTCATCATTGTGAATAATGTTAAAGTTACTTTAAATGTATAGATTGGTATCTGCTTTCAGCTAAACTTTGGTATTATATTGCTATAGATCTGAATTTTGTCTTGCTTGTCTCACCTGTTTAAAGAGAAAGCATGTTTCATCGTTGTGCACACTGTTAAAGCTGTGCTTTAAAATTTGTGAAGGTCACATATCTTTGTCATTTGTTTCTATATTCAGGTGAAAATTTTTACAATATTACTATAGGTGTAAATTTTATAGTTGGATATGCTTTTTTTTGTCTCACCTGCTTAAATATTATGGACAATAGTGTTTTGTGTGAAAAGTTCAGAAAGTCGGACATAATGGTTATACTAACATGAATAAAGATGGTACACCACTTCTTTATTATTTGGCATCTGAAAACAAGACAGGCTCATGTATCATGATAGATGGAGATCTCTGTTGTAAAGGGACAAAATTTAATGCTGTGTTCTTCACATGATAATAGATGAGGCAGCAACACATTGTTTTATTTATGGTTCATTATGAATACTTGTGCATAATGTAAATGGACTGGAAATATTAGTCATATTGTGAGTTTAGCTAGTGTAAAATACAAGTTCAGTCATTGTGTGGTGTAAATTGGGAAAAAATAGTGAGGCTCAGGGGCATGCACAGTTGGAAAATTGGACATTATTTCCTCAGTTCTGGTCTCTTTCGTAGGTATTTTGTCTCAGAACAGGAAATATGTTTCTCATTTAACCGATGTGCAGTTAAGTGGAGTCGACTGTACTATCTGTTAGGATACAAAGGAGCAATTTTTGTATTTTAGATTACTTTAGAAATAACAAGAAAGAATCCCATTGCATGTCTCTTTTTATGCCTTCTCTGTGTAAACTTGCTGACAAGATGGGTCTGACTGCAAGCTGCATAGACCCAGATCTGCCATATCGTAATGTTCTACCATATCTAGGTCTATGCAGTTTGTTAAGAGTTGTCAATAGAACAAAAAACACAGCCCCTGTTCTGCCAGACAATTTAATGGTGGCAGATCAGGGTTGATGTTGTTTGTGAATGGGCCTGACTTATAAATGAGTATGGATGATATATCGTTTTGCTGCTGTCCTTCCATATACATAATCACTTTAATGTGATCTTTATTATTAGATTACATTGAGTTGTAAGCATAAGAAAATAAGAAAGCCTGGATCATTACGATATGCAAATTATTGAGTCATCATCTGGATTTTTTATGCTGATAATGAGACGTGATCTAGCAATCAAAATCACATTCCTGTGATAATTATATTTTTGTTATATACCATTCAGTTTTGAGATAGATTAATTAAATCATTAAATGTAACTTAAACACTCATTGCTCAACATTTCAACTTCTTTAATATGAACTTCATTTTAAAGCATAAATTGAATTTCATTTTGATGAGCTGAAATGTGCATGAATATTAGTTATATGAATAAATCATGGTAAGCAATGGTCACTCAGCTGTTTTATGGATGAAGTTTGTGAAGCAATGGTCACTCAGATGGACTATTGTCATTGTTCATAACATGAAATCTTCAAGATGTGGGAGCCGAAGACTCATATTTTATAGCTTAAAGTTATTTACAGTTATTGCGCACTTCTGAAATTTTGCTTCACAGAGATTTCACCAGCTGAATCACACGGGAAGTTTTTCTCTGAAGCCAAGTTGATAATGGTTGAACTGTTTCTGGTGGGATATTTTGAGAGGCTTCGATTAGAACTTAACATGGGAATGGCAACATTATTTTATATTTATTTACAGCAGGATTGAACAAATTGTTGAAACTTGATGATACAGATTTGTTCCAGAGAATGTTACTCATTTCCTTTAGCATGCCAAGTGAGGCTGTGGCATGGTTGTTCATGCTTTGCATATTTTTGTGGCTTGTAAGTTGTTGAATTGTTGCAGGAGCTACTGCAGCATGAAGAAGTTTGGTACAAGTGGATTTTTGGTGGAAGTTTGGTGGATGTTTGTGCACTGTGGTTCATTTTTTGTTCAGGAAGGTTAGCTTTGGATGCCATATCTTTCCTAATTGTGAACAGCATGTGTTCACTATTGTCACCATGAAACCTTATGGATAAAGTTAGGATAAAGTTGTTCTAGCTCCATTTTGAGGGTATGGTAATATGGAATTGGAAAACAATTTGTCATATTGTTTCCTGTTTGTAGGAAATGATGGCAAAATTCTGACTCTTTCTTGAGTAGAAAATTGATAATATATAATAAAGCCATATATCTGTCCTTGATCCATTTAAGTGTAATATATCTTTTTTGAATCCATTTTAGTGCTAAATATCTGTACAGAATCCATTTGAGTGCTGTAGTACAAAACACTGGTAACCTCAGGGCCATTTCATGATGATTATAAGTAGATGACTTCATTACATTTTCAGCAATTTTTCAAATTTGTACATTTTGTCACTTTATCAACTTGGTCTTTTTTTGTATGATGAAGCAAAAACCACGGAATGCATCAGATTTGGCAGGCATATTTTTTGTCTATATTTAGATAATCTCATTAGATTATCAGATCATTACAGCAATTATTCAGTTTTTTTTAAAGAGAATTTGCTAATGATTTTTGGCTTAGACTTTATGACCAAAAAGTATTTAGCACATTTAAGCAAAGATCACATGAAGTAGACATATAAAATTTAATACGTATATTTTTTTATTTATATGTAAATGTCATAGTTGAATTTTCAGACTGTTATAGCAATTTTTCAAGTTTTTAAATATTTTTTAACTTTTTGGGCTCTTTTTTTTGTGTGGTAAAAATAATTATTATTACAATTTAGAAAAATCTACTGTGGGTAGAAAATAAATTAAGAACATTTGTGTGTATGTATAATTAGATTACCTGATTTAATCATCAATCATAATAACAGTTTTAAAGCATTTCATTGCGTTTAATTACATGGAGCTCAGCAGCATAAAGTTTGACAATCGATATTGTCATATATGAAACTTGAAAATCAATCCAATGTTTGATACATTTAATAGATATTTTAATATGGTTGTGAATCATTCTTTATTTTTCTGAATTCTTCAGCATTTTTACGAGAAATAGATGATGAAGAAGATGATGAAGCAAGAAATTACTGGTTCTCCGAGCATCATCAGTTTGAACATAGCGAGTTTGCAGAGGTCCTTTGTGAATTAGATCCTTTGTCTTACCACCAGATGGGGCTAGCAGTCCCAGGGACTTTCTTGCGAAAAAGTGAGTGGAAATGTATACTTTAATCAAACAAATAACAGTGACTGTGTCAATCAAATCGAGGATGACAAGTATTGATAATAGTTTAGATGTGGATGGATGTAGCTATAGTTAGTCAGCAGTGACCTGATTTAACAAATTATTTGTCTTCTGGTTAGCTCACCTGGCCATACAAATCTTTTAAATTTACAGATTATAGAGTTTGCCAAGTTGATTTCTCATATGCTGTTTTGATTGGTTAAGTATTCCTGAGGAAATGTAATTTTCTGCACACTTTGCATGGCTGTTCAAATTGTAAAACTGTCGTTACATTCCTGTTAATGCAAACAAAATTTAAAAGAATCTAGCTACAGGAAAACCCATATTCAACACTCTTCATTGGAACACAGATTCAAATATAACAGGTGTGGTGGGCACACCCAAATTTGTACGGCTTTGCCAGCTTCTCTTGATTGTCTTTCATCTTTATTATGAATATGTCAGTTTCTAGTTAGATGCACCATTGTTGGACCTTGGAACAGAACCATTTCACTTATAGAGGTGGAGGGCTTGGCTGCATAATGAATCAAGCTCCAGTTTTTGATGTGCATTTGCCCAAAACCATCATTATCAACATGTTTTAGTTAATAGTTCATTTATTCTTTCTGGATGTGGGAGGTCATGGGTTTGATCCCTGGCTGAGCCATACCAAAGACTTAACGAAAATGGTACTAACTGCTGCCTCACTTGGCACTCAGCATTAAGAGATTAGTGTTAGGACTGGTTGGCCTGGTGTCAGGATAATGTGACTGGATGGGACATCATGCTACATGTGTGCGGCATGATGCTCCAGTGCTAAACATAACTATAAACTGTCACACTGTAGACATTGAATTTTTTTAAAAGCTATGTTAAAAATCCAAATCACACACACACACACACACGCACATTCTTTCTGCCGTTTTGTTTTAGAGAATAACTCACCTGTTTGTTTGCGATCATTCTTTACTTATATAATCTAATGGTTCACTCCCAAACAGGGCAAAATGGTCATGGGGCCCCAAGTGGCCGAGTGGTCTAAAGCGCTGTCTGTTATGGATCACTGCCATCTCACCTTTGTCTGCGTGGGTTCGAGTCTCGAATTCAGTTAATGTGGGTATGTGAGAAAGCTTGCCAATAGCTTCTCATGGGTTGGTGGTTCTTTCCGGGGTTTTCCTGGGTTCTTCCTCCACCATTAATACTGGCTGCCATGTATAGCCTATCATGTGCTGAAAGATGGCGTTAAACCCCACAACAACAACAACAACAACAACAGAATGATCACATTGTACCATGTACAGAGAATCCTTGTGACTGTATGACACCTATTAAACTGTATATCACTATTTGTGTATACATTTAAATTGTAACAATTATCTTTAATTTTAATTTTTTTCTTTTATATAAAACTCCTCTGTCCAATTTTCTTATTTCATTGTTGGTAATAAAATCAGTCCTTTCAGATGTGTTTCATAAGTATGTGTCAGTTTGTTAGTGAGGAATTAATTAATTGGATTCAAATGGAATCTAGGAGAGAAAATTCTGGTGGTTTGAAATTTATACTCACTAAATAATTACCATGACACATGTGCTTAGGAAAATGTAATGGTGATATATCATTCTTTATGTTATTCTTAGAATGATTTTTATGTTGAATTCAGATACATAATGTTCTGTCATGGGAAGATTAAAAATTATGCTTCTTGAGCATATTTTCAAGGAAATTATTATGGATTCACATTTTCAATGGAATTATTATCGATCTACATTTTCAAGGGAATTATTATGGAATCACATTTTCAAGGGAATTATTATAGTTTCACATTTTCAAGGGAAATTTTATGGCTTGATATTTTCAAGGAATTATTATGGCTTGCCATTTTCAGGGGAATTTTTATGGCTCCACATTTACAAGGGAATTACTATTGATTCACATTTTCAAAGGAATTACTATTGATTCACATTTTCAAGGGAATTACTTTTGATTCACTTGTACAAAATGCACTAAGATCTTCTGGTGAACACAAGTACTTTAACTAACTATTGATGCTAATCAGTTGCAAATTTTCTTATACATGTATGTATGAATGCATGGTTCTCTGCATAATTTAAATATTAATTAGGCAGTCACTGTGTTTTAAGTATTTCTCACTTAATATGCATCAATTTAATTTGGCAGCTTTGTAATTGAAACCTGTAGTTTTGTGCCCACCCCCATACCTCATCTTGTAAGGTCTAGCTGACATTCATGAAACATTTTTCTCAGTTAACTGACCTGTTTTGATATTGACATAACATGATTGCACTCTCTGGACCCCCGACCATTGTGCTATTGTCAAGTTTCCCCGTATTATCATGCTGTGGGCCATTTTAGCATGGTCTAATAGGTATTCTCTCCCAGTTTTCAATGAAGTAAAAGTTAATATTGGCATACATTAGTGTTTGACCTTTTTTGAACTATATATATATATATATATATATATATATATATATATATATATAGATAGATAGAGTGGAGCCTCGTTAATCCGGACACATTCATTCCCAGCGAATATGTCCGGATTAACGAGTTTTCCGGATAATTGAATCATGCACATTTTTTATTTTACGATATCATCCCACCGTATATACGTACATGTATATGCTAGCTTTAAATGTAATGTACTGTATATTCAATAATGGTTGAAAAAAATAATGAATACATCTATTAATTTGTGTTTATTTCACATTATTATAACATGTGCTTGTACATACATATACAGTAAATAGAAGTTTAGACAATTAACACATCAAACACATCACACTATGTTCATGTACATGTATGTACTGTACATACATTTATTATGTCAATTTCCTAAAGAAGTCTGTAACCTTTGTTTGCCTGGATTCTTTGGCGGATCTATCTGCAATGATTACTGATAGTGGCCATATATTGTCAAGGGCTTCGCTATTGTGTTTTATGTATTATTCTTCTGATTGTATTTTCACATACGATTTTTCGAATTTTCTTATTTTTGGACAGATTATTTCTGGATTATCGAGACAGGTTTTAATGTAATTTTACACTTTGGTCCCCGATTTTGATTTCCGGATCCGGAACGTGGATTTCTTGATTAACGGAGCAAATTAATGCTTAGGAATTCCGTTCCCATTGAATTATGTCTGGATAGCGAGGTTGCCGGATAAATGGAGTCCGGATTAACGAGGCTCCACTGTATATCCTTCGCCAAATTTTTCTATTTTAAATTTCTTGCAGGTGAGAAAAGATTTGATGAACTTCCATGGCGACCAAAAAGAAAAGGAAGTGACATTCAGGATATTCATGTAAGTATGTGCAGTATCAGACTGCTTCCCAGTTGGTGCTCTAGCTTCACTTGAAATGCTTCTGCTGATCAGACTGCTTCCCAGTTGGTGCTCTAGCTTCACTTGAAATGCTACTGCTGCCACAAGTTTAAATCAGTCACTTTCTTGCAGAAATACCTGCTTTTGTTGACTGAAATAACAACTACAAGCAAGGCTGACCCTGGGGTCTAACAGTCCCAACAGTCAGTGGCATTGTTTAACTATCACTGGAGAGCAATTTGGTACGTTTTGAACCAAAAACATTAATTACAGGCAAACATTGTACAGTGGCAAGTAACAAAATGTTCACTTTTTTTTACAGTAATATAAGTTATTTAAGATTAAAAGAATTAACCTGGAGAAAACTTATGAAAACAAGCTGCACTTTTCAGTCAACAAACTATATAACATTGTATATCATAATTGGCAACTATTGGAGAAAGAAGCCACGGAGGTGCAGTGGGTAGCATGCCAGATTTGGGACCAAAAGGGTGTAGAGTTGAATTATAACACTGGATCAGCTCAGGTCAGCTGCCGTGGTGTTTATCTCGGTAAAGGTCTTTACTTTAGTTTGTTTCCTTAGCACTAATTTAAATAACCTGACATTGTGTGTAAATGCAGTTTTCCTAAAAAATTATTCTCTTGTTGATAAGTAAATAGAACATGCATTACTTACTTTGATTAAATATTGTTTTGCTTCTGTCCACAGAAAATAGCTTTGGATAAATTGGCATCGAGATTACATATGATGTCAGGCAAGGTTTTTGAAGCTGCCATGTTATCTGTCAAACCTTCCTCAGCCGAGGCAGAGAAGCATCCTCATCCTGGAGTCTTCACCAGTATGGAGGGTATGTCTGCATTTAAAAAATTTCAACTGAGACAGAATTACACCAACTGTGCTACATGAGATGAGTGAATTGTTACATACAAGATTGATGCTTTTCCATGAAACATTGAATTATGAACTTGGAGGCATGGGATATAATTTTGATTATAATCTCATTTTAATAATGACAGATATTTCATTGCTTAGAGAAACAAAAACTGCATCATTAATATTACTGTAAAATAAAGAAATAAACCAGTAAAACTTATGAGAATTTTAGAAAGTTATATGTAATTTATAAGTTGGTATATATTAAGACAATGGAAGTTATTAACTGAAAGTTCCATTGCACTAAATAATTTTTAAAATTCTGATAGAGTAAAATTGTTATTCTGGCATAAACACTCCACTCACAAATACACCCTGTTTAATAGAGCAAAGACATATTATCAGCCAACTAAAATAAGTTAAAAAACAATTGATTTTTAGATTCATATTTTCAGCTAGTTAATATATAATTAAATCACATACATACATGCATGCATGTACACACGCATGCATACACACACACACACACACACACACATTTCATTTTCATCAGAAGGCCCCAAAACAAAAAAATGAAAGTCTTTATGAAATACAGTATTACATTAAGAGCAAATTACCAAATGAGGATATATTTATTATAATCATGCCACTGTAAAAATGCCTTCATATAAAGAAACACTTTTGTGTTGATTCATTCATTTGTCGACCTATCATTCCATCCATTCTTCTACCATCACACCATACAAAATGTAAATACAGCTAGTTCTGCAGTTTTAGATAGATTGCCGTTAAATTTGGCAAATACAATGGTCGTCAGCTGAAGGTGCACAAATTGACTGATCACTTCACTTCCACAATTTTGATAAGAGTTACTGTACTTTTTGTCTTACGGAATAATGCAGTGTATGGCATGATCTTGTGAATGCAATAAGCCTCAACATGAAATCTGGTAAATGTTATGGTCATTAGTAATTTCCCATTCTCTGAGCATAAATTTCTTAAGAGTTTGAAATTTTTTTTGCAACATCATACTGCCTCCATTGGTGACTAATTTTGATCATGTGACCTTTAATGATCATAAGATCAACATTAGCTGATGATGAAGGCAGTGTGATATTGCTGAAAATTGTGAACCTTTAAGATATTAATGCTCTGAAAATGGGAAATTACTAATGATCATGAATTATCCAGTTTGGGAAATTACTAATGATCATGAATTATCCAGTGTGGGAAATTACTAATGATCATAAATTATCCAGTGTGGGAAATTACTAATGATCACTATGGGAAATTACTAATGATCATGAATTATCCAGTGTGGGAAATTATTTATGATCATGAATTATCCAGTGTGGGAAATTACTAATAATCATGAATTATACAGTATGGGAATTTACTAATGATCATGAATTATCCAGTATGGGAAATTACTAATGGTCATAAATTATCCAGTATGGAAAATTACTAATGATCATGAATTATCCAGAGCAAGGAAGCATCCTTTTAAGTTGGGATATGTTATGGTCATCATTTTAAGGCACATTTAAAAAAAATGATTTGCTTCCACAATTTTTGTTGGTTATTGCCCTTTTTCACTTGCCATGGATAATTTAAGGGTATTTGATGGATTGTTATGAAACTTGATACATATTATGGTCTGCATTTGAAGATATGGCTTTTGACAATCACTTTGCCTCTGAGAATTTTGTTTTGTGTTATTGCCATTATGACTTGGAGCCTGATTTAGTGTGTGGTAGAATCTTGTGAATGCATCTAGTCTCACAGTTTTCATTGGAATGCCATGATAATATTGTATGCATTATGATCGTCACTTGAGGATGCCCATATTGATGAATCACTGTGCTTCATAAGTTATGTTAGTTATTTCCCTTTTTGGCCTGCAGCTGAATCAAGTGTATGACATTGTCTTGTGAAGGCATCTTAGTTTTTATAGATCACAGTGAACTTGATACATATGATGGTCATCTTTTACAGATGTATGTATTAACTGTATGCAGAATCTATTGTCTTTCATGATTTTTGTTACATTTGCTGCACTATTTGACTGACTTACTCTTTTGATTCATTAGTAAATTTACAAATAAATTATTGGAAATTTCATCTAGCACCTTGATGCTTTAAAATTAAAATTCTATCACATCAGATTCAGAAGACCAAGAATCAGGTAAGCTTGTATTCTCTGATGTATCAATCATTGCTTGTAGAATTAATCCAGTTACATGCGTATTAGGTCTAGAATTGTATTGCTACTTTATTATACATTGTATGTGGCTAGGTTTTGTCATAACGGCAAATTTTTCCTTTGCTATTTCTGTACCAAGACTTCTAATTCTGCAAATTAATTCTTTTTTACCATGTTTATCTTTGTATGACATGTAAAAAGACTTGGAACTTTATTGACCCAGATCTGTCCACGCAGTTGGATTGAAATCTTAAGGTAGGCCACTCCTGTCAAATCTGTGCTTTCTGTGCTGCTCAAAATGACATGATCATTACATTATGACATCATTAATATGATGTCATTTTTTACCAAGGTGTGTTATACCACTAGGAACTCAGAGAGAAATTTGACATGAAAAACAACATGGTTGCAGCTTATCACTCTTAATAGATAATGGAAAAGAAAACCTTGCATACAGGTTTAGTAATTGCATTAACAGTCCTGTGAAAGAAAATGATAAAACTCAATGACATTTGGAAATCTTTAGCAATTTACAACCAGTCATAAATCAGCTGTGCAGTCTTTCTGTTTCAGAAAACCAATGTTATCTCAATAAATGTCAGACTATGAAAAATAAAACACCCTCACCAACATACTTCTTCATAGATGTTAACTGATCATAATGCCATAGGAAAACTACCTTGCAAATACAGCCCTCCCAGGTTTTCTGCTATGGCACAGGGATTGGTGGCAAATCCCATGAATATCTCTGTTACTACTTCCACTGTTAATAATTCTTGGCAAGAGGCCCAACAAACTCCATTACCAGTTTCTGGAAGTACCACCATTAACAAGTTGGAGGTGTCTTAGCTTCAGAAGGGAAGGATAGACCATCAAATATTTCCAAGTATTCTTTCTTGCTGTAATGATGACAAAGTTCTGCCTTTGCAGTATTATCACCTTGCCATCATCATAGTGAAATATAAATATATACCTGCATGGGTAGAATTCCCTCAAATATTTATGGCTGTAACAATGTATGTGCATGCAGGTCTGGTGTGGGCTCTGTAAAAATCATAATACATGTATAATTTCCACTATGGTCAGATACATACAGGTAAGTTTTCTATACCAATGTAGTCTTAGCATCGTTATCCAAAGCTTCACTGAATGTACCTATACTGGCCATCATTAGCCTTCCTACAGGTTATATTGTTAATTGATATTGTAGCATCTACTTCACAAGTAATAATAGTGATGCTTCAATGCTTTGGTTTGGTGGCTGCCACATGTGCCATACTCCTGGTCTAAAGCGCTCTCCATTATGGATCACTTCCATCTCACCTCTGTCTGCGTGTGTTTGAGTCTCGGATTCGGCTAATGTGTTTATGTGAGAAAGTTTGCCAGTAGCTTCTCATGGGTCGGTGGTTCTCTCCAGGGTTTTCCAGGGTTCTTCCTCCACCATTAATACTGGCCACCATGTATAGCCTATCGTGTGCTGAAAATGGCGTTAAACCCAACAACAACAACAACATAATAGGTACTGTACTGTACTGACATTAAGTTAATAAGAAAAAAGTAAACAGGTGCAGGGCTACACCTTTTTATATGTGCTGCTCCATATGTCTTGCAAATTCAACCATGGATAGACCAAATGCAAAAAATATGCAAATACTTTATGAATATGACTGAAGGTCAATGGGCTACTGTTCTCAGGGTACCAAAGTAGAAGGTTCAGAAGCACATGATGAAGGATAAAGATGCCATAAGTATACATGGTGATATGTCTTCAATACTTTCTGAAGGATATAAATCTGCACATGGTGCATGTACCACAAAACATTATAAATCAGCAAGTTCAGAAACAATTCTGGCCCTGAGCACCACATTATGGTTCCAATAGGCTGTTCAGTATCAGGATTTGACTCCATTTCAGTTGTTGGGGAGTGAAATAGAGAGCAAATCAAACAGCTTAAGTTAAGTCTAGTACGTCATATTATTCATGGACATGGATCAAGCATCCAGTACCTCATCCCAATCACTTGATTGATACAATCTCATACCTGCAAAGATAGCCCTGTTTCATTGTGATCAGACTCTACCATATATATCTAATCATAATGGATCATGACCACAATTAATCATATCGCATAAGCAACCAGTAGAGCACACTTTGTCCAGTTTGATGTACAAATTCCATACAGGCAATCACATGGATCGATCTAACCCACACAGTTCCGTTAGGTACTCTTTGCTTGCAATGCCCAGCTTGGTGCTTCAGTATCCAAGGGACATCATTTAACAACATTCTCAGTGCTTTGCCACTCAAAGGGAGAACTAATTAGTAACTGATTAGAAGTCACCATATCAATTCAGGATATTTTATGAGTATAGTGAGCTACTGACCTATATCCAAAGACCACGATGCTTGCTGTCAATTTTCTTTGTCATTACTTTACTATGATACTTGAAATCACAACTTGAGGGGCTTCAGTGGAAGAAGTTTTCTACATTCTTAACATCAGAATTCTGCCCTCCTCCTTGTTCATTTACACACTGGACTAGAAAGGAAGAATCTGCTTTCAAATTACTTCTGCAATCTGGAGATTTACAGACCATTTAGACTGCCTACATTGTCTGTTACTAGATCCATGCATCAGCCATCTACTTTTGTCATAAAAATGCATTCCCTCGAATTTACTTTGGCACACTCCAGTATTTGTAATGGACACTGAGATATTGCAGCCTTGAGGATGACAAAGCCATGCTCCATTTGTATAGATTGGATGTCTTTTAATGATATTCAGAAGTTGATATGAAGTGCCATGGCTGTAGAGTCTATATTGGATCTAACACCTATGGCAATCTTCCAACAGGTGGAACACAGCTTATCTTCTCCACCTCTGAATCCCACAGGACATGCGTGGGAGTCCAGAATTGACTGTGAATTAAACAAAACTGACCAACATACCCTAGCTATTTTACAAAACGTCATGTCAGTTATATGTTAGAGCAAGACATGATATCCATTGTTACTCAGCTTTTCAACCTGGGCTTCTTTGTTAAGAAAGATGAATCTAACCTAGTTCCTTCTCAACATTTGCTCATATATATATGGAGTTCAACACATAAATAAACAGAGTATGTCTCCCTCAGAAACAAGCATTGAAAATCAGCACAATGGTGACTTCTTTACTTATAGGGGACA
The DNA here is from genome assembly GCA_028554795.2 of Sinohyriopsis cumingii. Taxonomy (NCBI): domain Eukaryota; kingdom Metazoa; phylum Mollusca; class Bivalvia; order Unionida; family Unionidae; genus Sinohyriopsis; species Sinohyriopsis cumingii. The sequence goes on from CM068826.1 coordinate 32,935,091, forward strand.
TTCTACCCTTTTGAGATTTGATTGCTTACTAGGCTTGTTCAGTGTCACAGCAGACATGATCATCCTTGATTGCCTTTTTATGTACCCATTACAGATGATTCTATTATCTAAATGGAAGCCCAGATTTTGCCCTTTGGACAAACCTCTCACAGTCTGCACAAATATGAGATTCCATCTCTGGCAATGGAGCAGCCTCATTTGGCTCACATCAGGTATACCTCTGCAGAAACCAGAAATCATAGTCTGCACTGAGGCAAGCACAGAGGGCTGGGGGTCATATGTACATCCATCATTTCAGGAAGCCAGTGGAATGTGGACTCCCAGGGAGCAGCATTTATGCATCAACATTCTAGAGATAAATGCCATTTTGAATGTCTTTCATTGGTGGCAGGAACATCTAATTGGAAATGGAGTACTCATACCATCCAACATCTCCAGGGTGTTGACTTATCTGAAAAGGCAAAATGAATGCATGTCCAAGTTTGTCATATTCCAGGCCAACCAAATTTATTAGCAGACTATTTGTCCTGGAACAATCAACTAATATAGATGGAATGGTCTTTTCATCCTCTGTTTTCACTCAGATGTGTATCCAATGGGAATGACTATTGGTTGACCTATTTGTGATGAGATGGAATGCCAAACTCCCAAATTTTGTCTCGCCAGATCTGAATTCAAAAGCCTGGGCAGTTGATGTTTTTTCCATAGATTGGAATGGCCTGAATGTATATGCCTACCCTCTAACACCTCTGATTTTAAAGGTGATACAGAAAATAAGAAAATCAGTATAATCTCATCCTGATTGCTCTACTCAGAAGGGGTCAACAATCTCATCAATCTTGCAATGGAAACTTCCAGGAAACTCTAGATATTCCCTCCTCTGCTCAAACAACCATGATGGCAGTTGTTTCATCCCAGTCTAGAGCTACTAAATCTGCATGTCAGGATCATATTAAAAAACCTTCAGATGTAAACAGTTCTCACAAAGTGGTGGAAAGAATTGCTCAGACTCCACTCTAACAGCCTATGAAGGCAAATGGAAAATCTGAACAAGATGGCATGCACAATAACACATTGTACCTTTGTAGGCATTAATACCTCAATCAGCTAACTTCTTCCACTTGCTCTCTGATGAGAAAAAGTTAGTACCAAGTACAATCAAAGGCTACCATTCTATAAACCATTGACACCATGCATTATCTTCAGAAAGAGGATATTGGACAAAGCAAAGACTTATCTGATATTCTGTCCAACTTTGATTATACATGGCCAGAGATGTTGTCTCATACCCAATGTGGACCTATCATGAGTACAAACATGGCTGAACAAGACACCAGTTTAACCGCTCTCAAGGTCCTCAATGGTTTGCCATTCATACAAGACTTGCTGGGGCCCCGAGTGGCTGAGTGCTCTCCATTACAGATCACTGCCATCTCACCTCTGTCTGTGTGGGTTCGAGTCTAGGATTCAGCCAATGTGGATGTGTGAGAAAGCTTGCCAGTAGCTTCTCGTGGGTCGATGGTCCTTTTCTGGGGTTTTCCCAGGTTCTTCCTCCACCATTAATACTGGCTGCCATGCAAAGCCTATCGTGTGCTGAAAAATGGCGTTAAACCCCACAACAACATGAAGAAGAAGACCTGCTTCCTCAATGCATTGGCAACAGTAGGCAGAATCAACAAAATACATGCTATGTTAATGAGCTGTTCATTGAAGGAGATCATGCCTCTTCTTACCTATCAAAAAGGAACAAGACCATATACCAGCACAGACTTTCATCCTGGATAAAGTGGGTTATTCATTCTGCATATCAAGAAATAACCCCAAATCAACTGTATTAACTATTGATTTCAACTCATGAGGCTAGAGTAGTCACCACAAGCATAGCATTTCATTGAATCAGTTCTCTAACTGACATTATTCATGCTGTGGGATGGAGATCTGAGTTCGCCTTCTCCAACTTTTATCTTAGAGATCTTTCATATCAAATGCCTCAGTTGGTCTGGTGGGACATATAGCCATAGCTCAGCAGGTTACCTTCCCAGTAGTTTTACAGCTTCATAATGACATGGCTTCATGACTTCTGCTGGATTGTGGGAGGGAATATTTTTCCCTTTCAAATCTGTTCCCTGACATTTGGAGTCTGTTTTCGAGTTGGGTTATCTAGAAGCTGTCTCACATACCTTAGGAGACCAGAGATGGTCTCTTCACGGTAAAGGGATATATCTCCCTCCACCTCTTACCTATTCTTCTAAGGTATTATGATCAGGTAACCTATTTGAAGAAGAGATTATTTATTTCTAGTTAAATGCATTTCTTTGAAAATGCTTACCTGAACATAATGCACATAAGCCTCCTTACAGATACACCGATATAGAAAGCATGCCTTCTGCTCCAGTAGTAACTGAGATATACATGTGATTTTGCTGTTAATCCCTGTGCCAGGGTGAGATTAATCTAACTGCCATGGGGGGGTCAGATAACTTTTAGATTTTTAAGCTTAAACTTTTTACCTGATAGGTCTGGATTTGTGAGGTATTAGTAGTTCTCCTAAGGTATTATGATCTGGTATTACCAAAGAAACATACTGTACTAGATAACTTGTTTTTTTTTTGTACACTGGATAAGAGGAATCTATTATCTTTAACCTGTGAAAACTATGATGAAGTATTCAGTACTCATTCAGACATCAATTTATGGGCAGTTAGTGACATGGAGCCTCTCCCCATACTTTTATACACAAAGAAACGTACTTGGGGATATATATTCAGCTAAGAGAAGCAGAAGAAAATTTGCACCAGCTGTATATTTGCATGGACTCATAGTCATGATAAAAGATTAATTTTGAAAAAGGTTATATACTCCAACTTTTGAGATGAATTGCCAACAGATTATGTGACATTTGATCTGGGTCATAACTTTCATAATTGAGTGGGTGTTGTACATGTGCAAATACCTATTTAATACTCAAAACGGAAACCTTTTTCAGCATTACTTTACTTATTTCATTGCTTTGCATATCTCAGTACTCTTGGGCTAGTTATCCTTTTCTAGTCATTGTTTATTTTATTATTCTATTCATTTCTAACAACCTCAAATCAAACTGAAATACTCTAAAGGTAAAGTGAAGTGCTTCTCCAATGGGAAATGTTTTTGAGCAAGATTTCAATATTCAGTTTGATAATCCCAGCTATCAAGAATTTTCTTTCACAATTCTTTGCATATTCAAAACCCCATTGAATTAAAGCAGACATTTAAAATTGTCATGGTACCATATGTATTTGCATGTAAGCCATGCCCAGCAGCAGATCTGGGTCTGGTAGTTTGAAGTTGGATCTGACCTATAATCAATTCATGATTCAGCTAATTTTGGTTTCCTAGCATAGTTCCTTTGTTTAAGGCCTTACAGAACAACTTGTAGTTCCTTTGTTTAAGGCCTTAACTAGCAGACCGCTCTGGTGGCCTAGTGGTTAGAATGTCCGTCTCAGATGTGGGAGGTTGTGGGTTCGATCCCCTGTTGAATCATACCAAAGACTTACAAAAATGGTACTAACCGCTGCCTCGCTTGGCGCCCAGCATTAAGAGGTTAGTGTTAGGACTGGTCGGCCTGGTGTCGGGATAATATGACTGGGTGGGACATTATGCTACATGTCTGCGGCATGATGCCCCAGTGCTAGACATCACTAAAAACTGTCACACTGCAGACATCTTAGCGATATGACTGAAAAATTGTTAAAGCTATGTTAAAAATCCAAATCACACACACACTGAACTAGCAACTTATAGTTCCTTTGTTTAAGGCCTTAAAAAACAATTTATAGTAAGAGGGGCAGTTTGGAATGCTAATCGTTCAAGTGTCCAATTTATAATTGAAATAAAATAGGAAGTCATTTGCTGAAACTTTACCTAAGTTGCATCATTGTGTTAACTTGTGTCACACTGATCTATCACAAGGTTTAGTAAGACAGATCTGGGGAAAGATAACTTTTTTGATCTATATTCTTATCTACTCTGTCACTACTTAATAGCCATAGATATTTCAGTAAAACTGTATCTGGACAAAAGAAATTTTAATTAAACTTATTAAAAAACACAATCCTATACATTGCTGAAAGGTCTAGGTCATATCAGCAAATTTGTATTCTTTGACCATTTACTTATTTTCATTAGGGCCTAACACATTTTATGACATGGGATACATCATCATTATGCAGTGTATTTTATACCACATTTTATGACATGGTTTGTCATCATTCTGTAGTGTATTGTGTACTACATGATGTGACATGGTGTACATCATCATTATCTAGTGTATTGTGTACCATATTTTATGACTTTGTATAAATCATTATGCAGTGTATTGTGTTCTACATCTTATGACATGGTATTCATTGTGCAATGTATTTTGTACCATATTTTAATATGTTGTATATTTCATTATGCATTGTATTGAGTACCACATTCAAATGCTTGGCTCAGAAGTCAAGGTTATAGCCAGATCAAATATTGACCAATTTCAAGTCAGATTATCACTTGTTTGACTAGCTATTAATAGGTATAATTATGAACTATGACCACACTAGAAGGCTTCTTGCATGCTACTTGCAAGCAGCTGTTTCTTGTGTGGAAGTCACACTGCTTTTCTTTACTAGATTCTAATGTCAAGACCAGTATAGATTCATGTGGTCTTCCAATTTTTCACATTTTTTCTTTAGCTTACATGGCTGTAGATTATGATATATTCTGGCATGTATCATACATCAGATTTCATCATTTGTCAGTCAGTCAACAGTTTTTGGTTTCCACTCAGGAGTCTTTATTTGGTATTCCTCTTTATCACTGTTCATTGGTTTTTAAGCTCACTCAGCCATAAAGCCATATATGCTTGCTTATGGTATGGCTCAATATTCATTGTGCATCATATTTTGTTTGTTGGACAGCCATCAGCAATTGCTTGTTACGCCTCTGGAGCCCATAAAAGGAATTCCTGTTTATCAGCATTTTAAAAAAAATATGGGATAAAATAACAAAAATCTATAGAAAATGGGAATATTTTTCTCATTGAAATGAAATATTCAGGAAATTAATCTTCAAATTGACCAGCAACGTTTGCTTATAAAGTACGTTACCTACAATTACCTTGATTTAGATTGGAATTATCTAAATACCTAGACAAAGTACATCTTACCTTTAGTGACAGAATTATATAAGGGGGATCTATGTAAGAGCAGAGTGCATTTTCATAACTCTGTCTGAACCACCATTTTGTCATCAATCTGCTCATATTTCTTTCATATGTTTTACCTCCAATCCTGTAAACTTTGAACAGCTGATATACTATTGGATTAACAGTATCCAGTACTATGATTTTTTTTTTTTGTTTCAGTAGTTTTGATTAAGTGGTTATGGTTTTCTTTGTTAGAATAATATGTAATATGGGCCATAGCTTTCAACTTCTCATAGCTAATCATTTCTTAATTTTTAAAAAGTTGGGGAAGGAAGTTCATAAGGTTTCTCATTTAGGAACTTAAGAATTCAGCCAATAATATTAAACTTTTTATAAAGAAAAAGATATCATCAAAGGGATCCAAAAGGCTTCATTCTTTGTTTATATAGTCTTGCCTCAGCATATTGCAATTTTTTATTGTGCTTTTTCCAGATTTATTATTGCTCAAGTATTCCTTGAACACACGGAAATCTACATTACAGTTCATTCCTCCAGATAAAGACTACTTGCTTATAAAGGACAATTATACAGCTTGCTTCTCTGACATAGTATTTTAATCTTTATGTCAAGGGCACTTGTCCATGATACAGGTCTCTTCTATGATAGTTGTTTTTTAACTCTATCCAAAGGGTACTTATTCATAAAGAACAATTATCAGGCCCTTCATATCTTATAATCTTTCTAATCTGTAACCTGGATGTTAAAGACACATACCCATAAAGGACAATTTTACAGGTCTCTTCTGCTATATTTATAGTAATTTTGACCTCTATGTAAATGACACTTACCCATAAAGGACAATTATACAGGTCCCTACTTACATATTTGTAGTCTTTTTAACTTCTGTGTATAGGGTATGTGCACATAAAAGACAATTATACAGGTCTTTTCAACATTTAAAGTCCTTTTAACCTTTATATAAAGAACACTTGCCAAGAAGGGTCAGTTATACAGGTCCCTTCTCCTATGTTGCCTTTTTAACATCTGTGTAAAGGACACCTGCCTGTAGAGTGTACATTTATAGACAGGTTTCATTGAATTTGCATAAAAGAATTAAAGCCTTTAGGACACCAAGTGATGTGTAACACCAGTAATTGATTCATAAAAGCTCACAGTACAGTACCCCAATGTACCTGACTGAAAGAAAGATGCCATTATGAAATATAGTGATATGTAACACCAGTAATTGATTCACAAAAGCTCACAGTACAGTACCCCAATGTACCTGACAGAAAGAAAGATATCATTATGAAATATAGTGATATGTAACACTGGTAATTGATTCATAAAAGCTCACAGTACAGTACCCCAATGTATCTGACTGAAATATAGATACCATTATGAAATATAGTGATATGTAACACTGGTAATTGATTCATAAAAGCTCACAGTACAGTACCCCAATGTACCTGACTGAAAGAAAGATACCATTATGAAATATAGTGATATGTAACACCAGTAATTGATTCATAAAAGCTCACAGTACAGTACCCCAATGTACCTGACTGAAAGAAAGATACCATTATGAAATATAGTGATATGTAACACCAGTAATTGATTCATAAAAGCTCACAGTACAGTACTCCACTCTATCTGACTGAAAGAAAGATACCATTATGAAATATAGTGATATGTAACACCAGTAATTGATTCATAAAAGCTCACAGTACAGTACTCCACTCTATCTGACTGAAAGAAAGATACCATTATGAAATATAGTGATATGTAACACTGGTAATTGATTCATAAAAGCTCACAGTACAGTACTCCATTGTATCCAACTGAAAGAAATATACCATTATAAAATATAGTGATACGTAACACCAGTAATTGATTCATAAAAGCTCACAGTACAGTACCCCAATGTACCTGACTGAAAGAAAGATACCATTATGAAATATAGTGATATGTAACACCAGTAATTGATTCATAAAAGCTCACAGTACAGTACCCCAATGTATCTGACTGAAAGAAAGATGCCATTATGAAATATAGTGATATGTAACACTGGTAATTGATTCATAAAAGCTCACAGTACAGTACCACAATGTACCTGACTGAAAGAAAGATACCATTATGAAATATAGTGATATGTAACACCAGTAATTGATTCATAAAAGCTCACAGTACAGTACTCCACTCTATCTGACTGAAAGAAAGATACCATTATGAAATATAGTGGTATGTAACACCAGTAATTGATTCATAAAAGCTCACAGTACAGTACCCCAATGTACCTGACTGAAAGAAAGATACCATTATGAAATATAGTGATATGTAACACTGGTAATTGATTCATAAAAGCTCACAGTACAGTACTCCAGTGTATCCAACTGAAAGAAATATACCATTATGAAATATAGTCATATGTAACACCAGTAATTGATTCATGAAAGCTCACAGTACAGTACCCCAATGTACCTGACTGAACGAAAGATACCATTATGAAATATAGTGATATGTAACACTGGTAATTGATTCATAAAAGCTCACAGTACAGTACTCCACTCTGTCTGACTGAAAGAAAGATACCATTATGAAATATAGTGATATGTAACACCAGTAATTGATTCATAAAAGCTCACAGTACAGTACTCCAGTGTATCCAACTGAAAGAAATATACCATTGTGAAATATAGTGATATGTAACACCAGTAATTGATTCATAAAAGCTCACAGTACAGTACTCCAGTGTATCTGACTGAAAGAAAGATACCATTATGAAATATAGTGATATGTAATACTGGTAATTGATTCATAAAAGCTCACAGTACAGTACACCAATGTATCCAACTGAAAGAAATATACCATTATGAAATATAGTGATATGTAACACCAGTAATTGATTCATAAAAGCTCACAGTACAGTACTCCAATGTACCTGACTGAAAGAAAGATAACATTATGAAATATAGTGATATGTAACACCAGTAATTGATTCATAAAAGCTCACAGTACAGTACTCCAGTGTATCCAACTGAAAGAAAGATACCATTATAAAATATAGTGATATGTAACACCAGTAATTGATTCATAAAAGCTCACAGTACAGTACCCCAATGTACCTGACTGAAAGAAAGATACCATTATGAAATATAGTGATATGTAACACCAGTAATTGATTCGTAAAATCTCACAGTACAGTACTCCAATGTACCTGACTGAAAGAAAGATACCATTATGAAAATAATCATTATTTTTTTATGATTCTGATTTCTGTTATCTATTCACAGTGGCCTCGAAAGATGCCTTCACACCATTTAGCACTTCAACAAGTGGAAGGGTAAGCATTGTGAAGATTCTGTCTAGTCTAAGAATTATAGTTATCTTGTTGATACAGTGATAGTACTGTTTAATTTTCAATAAAATCAGTTAATTGAATGGTTTAATTGAAGTGCAGACTGCAGTAATAATCTCTGTATGTTCAGATACTGTTGTAAACCTTGGTTTTCTGAAATGCTGTCAGTAAATTAGTCCAAATGTCTTGGAGGATTTCAGTTTGAAATAAAACTTTTTCGACATGTATTTAGTTAAGTGCAGATACCATTATACACCTCTCCCTTGATAACCTGTGCACAACGGGGTCCACAAACATAGACTGCACTATAAGCGAGGGCATGAGTTATTGAGAGACCTAAAAGAAATTGAAAATATCTGCTGAGACATCGAGAAAAACACTGGGGAGGATAGGGAACTGGGCTGTTTAATGACTAACTCTTCATTTTACAATTACGTTGATGATAACTGTTGATAATGTGCTTTTACTAATGAAGTTGTTCATTTTTCTGTATAAATAACATTTATTTTCAAAACGTACAACATGTGAAAGATCTTTCCAACTGGTTTCAACAACCATCACGTGTACATGAAAACATCTGTGTATTAGTCTTATTCCTGTAGTGGTATTTAATAATATAATGCTAAGTCAGGAGTCAAAGTAGCATGGAACTAGACTAACTGTCGATACACCACCAAACAAGATTTTTTTCTCTCCAAAAACTAGTGACATTTATTTCATGAGACAATCGTTTAAGTCAAAACTTAATTTTTTTATTGCTCAGTTAGTACAGTATTGATGTCATGATTTCATTTGAAGTAATAGTGAAACTTCTTATTATCACTGAGGATATCTCGAAGTGCCAGTTCAGGAATTCTCTGAAACTCGCTTGCCCACAATGGTCCGTATCTGTGAAACCATGCTCTTTATTTTATGATGTATTTGGTTTGCTTGGTCACCTTGCTATCTCTGATCACAATTTATGAATGAGTTGGTTATTTTAAGCTAGTTTAATTGTGTTACATATGCAATAACATTTATAATAGTGTTTGATTGATCAACTGAAGTGAGTTCACCCAACATACGACTGGGGCCACTAGATTTTAAGTATGTAGGATTTGCATGCCTTTTAAATTTTCTTTTGTTCCACCACCTTTATTTGATTCAACATAATTAACGAGATAATACAAAGGAGGCCAGCTTTTAATTCAGTGCAACAATGCAACAAATACTTCTGCAAGTCAGTTACCAAACCATGGTTGGCACTTAATTGGGTTCTCAGAGTAATGCTTGTGGACATAGCTGTGATGGTAGTTTGACACATTTTATGTTTAAATACAAATTGCATTTATAATGGTTACACTTAAGAGGAACTAAAAGATAGAATTAAAACACAAATTTCACTTAATAAAAAGTATTTAATTGGCATTTAAATATTAATGTACTTCCTATACTAGGCGTAAGTGACATTTTCATTGATCCAAAATTACTTGAATATCTGTAATTACAGTGTACTAAGAAAGAAAATGTAACCGAATATATGACTTCTTATTGAAAGTTGATAATTTCAAAATGTTGATTAAAATTTCCAGGTCCTATCTACTGTTTTCAACCATAAGGAAGAGCGATATATCAGTGTTTCAGTTACCAATTTTGATCTCGATTTTCTTTAAGTTCAAGAATTAGGGATACATTTTTTGGTAATTTCTGTCACACAAAAAAAGGGATCCACACCTGACCTTGTGTTATAAGCAGGTTCGCAAGTTATCAGGGCATGAGTTATCGAGGGATTGGTGTAAAGGGTCATGAGTTAAGGCATATTTACAGCTACTGGTATGCATTGTTTATTGATGTCACATCGAATTTTAGTCATCAGATTTTGAGGAAATACCATTGCTTGCAGTTTATGGTGTAGAAATGTGTAGGGGCATGACTATCTTAGCATCACCCATCAAATTTTTTCAGCTTAAATGCGACAAAAAATTTGGACCTCTCTGTAATGGCCAGCATAAACAGGTTTTATGAAATAATTAAGTTTCTGATTGGCACCATAATATATGTGGCCATCATGGAGAGAAATCCACATTACAGAGAGGGATTTGACAATGTGCTTATTATTTTATCTTGGCAAACAATTTCCTTAAAACTGTTGTGAAAAATAAGGAATCCCATTTTTGTTCCTTTGTGTTAGAACTTCATGTTAAGAAATCCAGTGCAATACCCTTACCCCATGTTGTATGTTTTTTTCACATAAGAATCAGGCTGTATTTTCTCATGACTTATTGTTTAAGAAACACAAGTTCAAAATCCCCAGAGTAGATACTACATGTTTAGTGGAGAACATGCCAAAAGTCTATGCCATAGACACTTTGCATACAGGTAGGATAACCAAGCTTAAAATGAGACCGAAATTTCCACAATGTTAACTTTATTCTAATTAAAGTTACAGAATGTGAAAATAAATTTCTTATCATCAAGGTTGAACTTTTCAAATGAGATTTTTTCTCAAACATTTTGAGATTTCTGGGTGCCACAGCTGAAGCAAATTCACCTGTCCTTTCATATTATTAAGTGATGGGTGGGTATGGACATCATCAGTTTTCTGTATGAACAGCCAAAAAAAGATAGTCAGGGTTTAGTTGTATATTCAGCAAGACATATATAACAACTTAATTATTTTTCTCAAGCACTGGAAAGACAAATGTTATCTTATTCTCTTTCCATTACCAAGAAATTATGGCTGGAAATAAAATTGGTTATAAAAACAGTACTCTATGAACTCACTTATAAGTCATGTCCAACTACAGACAGCATAGATCCTTATCTTCCAATGCATAAGATGTCAGCAGATCAAACTTATTGTTCTACTTATTAATCCTAACAAACTGCATAGATCCAGATCTGCTGGTGCATTATGGTATGGCAGATCTGGGTCTGTGCAGTTTGCAGTTGGATCTGACTTATAAGCGAGTATATATGGTAAGTATAAAATAGAAGAACTATATATCATTGATTATTATCTACTTCTAGCCTGGCATGGTAACAGCACCTGTGTCAACTGCTGATGCATCAAGCAGATCACAAACCATGTCCACAGTTGTCATGCTGCCAATGCCGTCTCGAAGACATGGTTCCTCAAAGTCTGGCAGACTGGTTTATTATCCCAAACCAATCCCACCTCCAGAAGTTTTACCACTCACCAGAACAGTAAGTGTAATGATTGTTAACAGTTAAATATATTAGTGATACCATAAAATGGGTAATAAGATGAAATTACAATGAACTTGGATTTAGGGAACTTCTCAGTAAGCAAAGTACTGATAAATGTTTATATTAAGTATAGTCAACAAATACTTATCTTTTTTTCAGTCTTTTTAACTTGACAAATATTTCATGATCACAAATGGTCTGCTCTTACTATGCAGTGAAAATTTTGTACTGTAACATTTCTACATTGTAAATACTTGAAAGATCAGATTACCATTTTTTCTTTTCAGTTATAAAAAATATTCCATGTATTGGATTTAACTTAGCTCTCCTAGGGCAGTATCAGTGAATTCATTTTGAGAAAAAATATTTGGCCTGCATCTGGTTTGTGTGTAACTACCGTATGTACTCACTCATAAGTGAGGTCTAACTACAAACAACATAGACCAGGTCTGCCATTACATTATGTGCAGGTAGATCAGGGTTTGTGTTGTTTATTCTACTGATTAGTCTTAACAAACTGCATAAACCAAGATCTGTTGGTGCATTATGCGATGACAGAGCTGTGTCTGTGAAGTTTGAGTTGGGTCTAATATGCAAATATATAAAGTATAAATTACGGGTTTTTTGTGGAATATTTTGATGCAATACTCCTGTGACATTTTAAGACATGGTGAAATTTATAGTTCATTGCAAAGAAGTTTACAACAAATATTATGACAAGATAATGTGTGCGACAGAATTTAATTTAATGAATTATGTGCAATGAATATATGTTGCAGAGTAAAGACAAGGAATTTCCACAACTCATAGAGAAATTTGTTGATGTCAAAGAACGCAGGCCTGCACACAGGATTGTTGATCAACACAATCTGCAGAATGAAACCAAGCTCACACTATTTAAGGAGACAGCTAGACCCACAGAAGATGGACCCAGCTCTAATGAGTGGAAATTCCGAATGATGTTGGAGAGGGAAAGGAGTGGTTCCAAAAGTGAGCGATCTTGGAAATCCGGAAGTCATAAATCAGTGTATGTAATCTTGATTATAAGATAAATCCATGGATAGATCTCTTCATAGTTATTTATAGCATTAGAATCCTGTCTTCATAATTGTGCTTCTACAAAACTAGCATTATAAATATCAACCAGGTATGAAAAAAAGAAATGCCATATTTTAACAGGAGACCTCCTCCCACAAATTTTGAAGTTGCTATCAAGAAGTTCATCTATTAGAATGTCAAATTGTAATGGAGACTTTATATTTTTTTTTAAATCCCTGCTAGTCCAATGCAGTTATAATCCACCTTATTATACAGTCTGCTATGGTAACCAAAATTGTATGTTTTCCTTATGGGCCCATGATTTTCTTTCATTTTCCCACAGTCCAAGCAGAATCAAAATATGGGTCTTTCTTTGTCCTATCTTTAAACAGAGATTTGTTTGCCATATGGAAAAAATGAGGGGCATGTCACATGATATTTTGGTTGAAAGTCATACATAGCACAAATCAGTTACATGGTATGTTAGTTGAAAATCATCAGTAGGGTAAATTCATTAGATGGTATGCTGAAAGTTATCAGTAGGGTGAATTTGTTACATGGTATGTTAGTTGAAAATCATCAGTTGGGTGAATTCATTAGATGGTATGTTAGTGACTTTTATGGAATGATACCAGATCAGTAAATATCCTTGCTGATCCTCAGCTGGAAAGTTCTCTAATGATTGATGTCAGCTGGAAAGTTCCCTAATGATTGATGTCAGCTGGAAAGTTCTCTAATGATTCGTGTCAGCTGGAAAGTTCCCAAATGACTCATGTCAGCTGGAAAGTTCCCAAATGACTCATGTCAGCTGGAAAGTTCCCTAATGACTCATGACAGCTGGAAAGTTCCCTAATGATTGATGTCAGCTGGAAAGTTCCCTAATGATTCGTGTCAGCTGGAAAGTTCCCAAATGACTCATGTCAGCTGGAAAGTTCCCTAATGACTCATGACAGCTGGAAAGTTCCCTAATGATTGATGTCAGCTGGAAAGTTCCCTAATGATTTGTGTCAGCTGGAAAGTTCCCTAATGACTCATGTCAGCTGGAAAGTTCCCTAATGACTCATGTCAGCTGGAAAGTTCCCTAATGACTCATGTCAGCTGGAAAGTTCCCTAATGACTCATGTCAGCTGGAAAGTTCCCTAATGATTGATGTCAGCTGGAAAGTTCCCTAATGACTCATGTCAGCTGGAAAGTTCCCCAATGACTCCTGTCATTCAATACCAGGTCACTAACATACAAAGTTGAAATTGTTATATTGGATCTACAGGTGTTCTTGCTTGAGAATGCAGTGTCACACATAACCCATGTCATAGTTTAGACATAAACTTCCAACTTGAGAATAAAATCAAGGGTGATCCACAGATGTGCAGAATGGTTTCAGAATTCAACCCATCTCTATAAATTGGATAGAATAGAGAGGTCAGCTTAGGATAGTAACATAAGATTTGTAAAATTTGGTTAGGAATTTTGACTTAAAATCAGGTGGATTTTCATCAACCTGATTTTAGGTAAGTAGATGGACAAGAATGACAACTGTTGAACACATTTCAGATTCTGTATTATTTGCATCATTTCATCACATCAGTCCTTTCACAGTAACTTGTTGCCTTGCATGCTGTCCTAATATGTAGCATTTTGCCTTTCTTAGTATATTATTGTTTGGATTATATTTGTAGCAGTCGTCATCGGTGTTTATCTCTGCCTTTCTCATTAGACTATTGTCTGGATTATATTTGTAGCAGTCGTCATCGGTGTTTATCTCTGCCTTTCTCATTAGACTGTTGTCTGGATTATATTTGTAGCAGTCCTCATCGTTGTTTATCTCTACAATCAGGACATGATGTAATATTTCTAAGTTCAGGTTTCCTCGAGTCCACCTGAATTTTCCTCAGAATAGAAAATGTCGTTTCAGTCTCTGTGGAACGTGGCAGTGTTAATACAGCTCTACTGAGTCCACCAAGAAGTTAAAATTGTTTCCTGCCTGTGGGTAAATTCAAGTTGCTTACTGTCTGCTAGGTCTGCTCAGGATTGGTACTGTTTGGATCGAATTTGGGAAGTTCTTCATAAAATTGACATTACAGGAATGGCAGAATGCATTTTAATGTCATTTTTGAACTTAGCTCATATTTCCTATGCATGATATAGAAAAAAGAATATATTGGAATTAGTAAAACATTAATTCTTTTCCTCTTCACCTGTCTCTGAAGGATTTTCCTTTTGAACTCATTGCCTGTCCCTGAAGGATATGAAAAAGTAGAGAATTAAAAAAACTTTAAAGCTATGTTAATCAGCATTATATGAAGCAGCTCCTGTGATGAAAAGATTGATAGAAAAGATGGTATATGGCCTTTCTTAAGGTAGGGGGTAGGGGGAAATTGTAAACATATATTATGCTGATGTGGAAATGAGTTAGTCTCTAATTAGTGGACGGCCTTTACTTCCAGGCGTGACTGAGTGCTGCTAAATGACACAGCTGGCATGGGGAGGATTGTGTCAGAATTTGAACCTAAATGCAGGAAATGTCTTACCTAATTTCGTTGAGCACTGGATTCGTAATTCAAGAGTCACTGGTTCACTACCAGCCCAAGTCAGTTGCCTCATTATGTCACTGAGAAAGGCACTTTGCTCCTATTCCATATGCATGAAATAGCCAGTTGAAACTTCGGTTGAAATCCAACCAGCTAATGATTTAACTGTTCTAAATTTTCCTTCCAAGAAAAGTGTACTTAAATTAGCATTCCTTACTAACTTGTTAGATCTTAATGAGTTTCTACTTTTCATCTTGATAATGACATAATATGGTTGCAAAATTAATTAATTTGGATTAATCTTTCTAATTTTACAGAGACAAAAGTGCCAGACCCTCTCGTTTGTCTGTAGCTAAAACAGTAATAAAAGGTTTGTACAGTTATTTATGTGTAGTCATTTATAAGTATCTTTGAAAAAGAAACTGCACAAGTATCCACCAAACTTTTCATGAAAATGTAAGATACGTTCTATTTCTTTCCCCATATTATATTTTTGTACACACACACACACACACACACACACACACACACACTGCATTAAGTACTGCACATGTATTTGAAAAATTCATGAATTCAAGTATAGATCACATAGTGAAAATTCATATGTTAGTCACTTCCCATTAGGAAACATATAACAAATATGAACGAAAATGGTTGTCCTTGTTTGATCTATATCCCAATGTCAACAAACACGTCATTGAACAATTCACTTGATATTCATTGTCGTCAGTATTATGTGGCCGTATGCTTACAATACATGTACATGTACTTAAATTGGCCTAAATTTTAGGTCAACCTGAGAGAGCTATCATATTGCCAAGGTTACCAAGGGGATGAGGCTGTTGATGCAGAATGAAAACATGAACAAATTAAACATTTCACAAACATCCTTGATATCCTGATATCAGTTAACTTGATGGCCAAGTCTTAAAAGATTGGAAACTTAATTTGTGTTTTACACCATTGTTGATAGCACTCATATGCCTAAACTTTTTAACTACAAAAAGGAAGCTTTCATGGCACAATAAATGCCTTCCAGTCATTTTGGAAAATGCAGCAATTGATCAGATTCACTGCCTTTATTCAAGTGTTTGGCTGACTGCCTTTGATGAAAGGTGCATCGTTTTTATTGAAGATTGTAATCAATTTGCTTTGATGAAGGGTGCATGTGTTATTGAAGTCACCATGAAAAACCAACTATGGAGGACCAAACAAATGCCTGTTTGTCATTGTAGTTGCAGCATTCAATAATTGTAGAACGAAGTATGGGTCAGAACTGGCAGCTTGTTGACACAAATAATTAGAAAACAAAGAATTAGTTCACTTTCAGACCTAAGGCTTCTGTCAACATACACATTTATTTTTTATCTCAATTTCAACATAATCATGGCAAATTTGCCAGTAGTTATAGACTCAGGACTTTGCAGTTTTGTCAGAATAGGCGGCTTGTTGACTTAAGTGATGTTGATATAAGTGGGTAGGACTGTATTGCAATTTTTATTAGAGTCCTTTTTGTCCTGCAGATGAATGTAATGTGTGCTGTAATCTTGTGAATGTAACATGTATTTTTGTATGAATCACTGTGAATCTTTGTATGCATGGTCATCATTTAATCTTTGTACATATGGTCATCATCTAATCTATGTATGGTCATCATCTGATCTTTGTAAATATTATGGTATCATCTAATCTTTAAACTTATTATGGTTATCATTTAATCTTTGTACTTATTATGGCCATCAGTCATCATCTCATCTTTGTACATATTATGGTCATCATCTCATCTTTGTACATATTATGGTCATCATCTCATCTTTGTACATATTATGGTCATCATCTAATCTTTGTACATTTTATGGTCATCATCTAATCTTTGTACATATTATGGTCATCATCTAATCTTTGTACATATTATGGTCATCATCTAATCTTTGTACATATTATGGTCATCATCTAATCTTTGTACATATTATGGTCATCATCTAATCTTTGTACATATTATGGTCATCATCTAATCTTTGTACATATGTTATCATCTAATCTTTGTACATATTAGGTCATCATCTAATCTTTGTACATATTATGGTATCATCTAGTCTTTGTATGTACAATGGTCATCATCTAATCTTTGTACATATTATGTTATCATCTAATCTTTGTACATATTATGGTCATCATCTAATCTTTGTATGTATTTTGGTCATCATCTAATCTTTGTACACATTATGGTCATCATCTAATCTTTGTACACATTATGGTCATCATCTAATCTTTGTACATATTATGGTCATCATCTAACCTTTATATATATATTATTGTCATCATCTAATCCTTGTATGTATTTTGGTCATCATCTAATCTTTGTATGTATTAAGGTATCATCTAATCTTTGTATGTATTTTCATCATCATCTAATCTTTGTACGTATTATGGTATCATCTAATCTTCATAAATATTTTGGTCATCATCTACTCTTTTATGTATTATGGTCATCATCTAATCTTTGTATGTATGGTCATCATCTAGTCTTTTGTGCTCCAGTGATTGTTGTAAGAGTTATTGCCCTTTTTACTTTCAACTGGATGCATTATATGGCGGAAGTTTATAAATACAACTACTCTTACAGTTTTTAGTGGATTGCTATAAACTTAGTATATAATATTTAGTCATTGTTAGAAAATACACATGTTGATCAGTCAGTTCACTGATGCGATTTTCAGAATAGTTTTGCCAATAAACTTATCTTCTTAATAGGGGTTGGGGTTAAATGCCGGAGTGGCAGGGGTTGCATTTACATGAGCAGATTGCTCACCCTTCCTTTGGTATATGCCAGTTTTACTATGTTAATGCTTTGTAATATTGTCTAATCTCATTGCTTTTACTAAAAGGATCTGAGAAATATTCAGACTCTTTGTTAATTTGTCCTATTTTTGTTATAGATAACGAGAATGATGAAGGTATATTACTCTATGTAGAACTCATAGCTTTGTGTTTAGAGTGTGCTTGAAGTTTAGCTCAACTGGTTGAAGACCAAAAGAGCTTATGTGATGGGCTTACATCCATGCTTTGTCTGTCCAACATTCATTGACAGTTATTTGTTATCATTACTCCTAAGTGGAAAAAAAGTAATGAAACTTTGCAAACAGTACTCTTGCGTATTGTTGGTCATAACTGAAAATGGTGCCTCTGTCTACAGTCTGGCCATCATGTGGGCCATTTTGAAAATCTTGTTTTAGTTACTTCTTGTAATTGTTTGCTCATATCAGTATGGGATTTTCACAGAAAGATTTTTCATGACATGGCTGTCTTGATTAGGCTGTTCTTGCTACTCCTTCTTAGCAGATGGATTTTTTACATAAGGACTTATGATGATATATAGATGGTCCTGATACTTGAATTTCAGATGTTTGTGTTATCCTTGAAAAGTCCTTGACCTTTTTGGAAAAACTCTGCAAAGTTTGCCCTAAATGCCATACATTTTTCCGAGGGAATACAAGATGTTAAAACTGAATAAAATGTATCACTTTTTAAAATTCAGAATTTTAATTGTTATTTATGTATTTTCAAAAAATAAACTGGAATGATATTGCATGGAGCAAAGGACAAACTCTACAGCTACATTACTAGTGTACCTTGCTGTAATGACATAAAATTATGACTTTCCTTCTACTTCTGCAGTGTCGGATTCGGCTAATGTGGGTATGTGAGAAAGCATGCCAGTAGCTTCTCGTAGGTTGGTGGTTCTTTCTGGGGTTTTCCCGGGTTCTTCCTCCACCATTAATACTGGCCACCATGTATAGCCTATCATGTGCTGAAAAATGGCGTTAAACCCTACAACAACAACAACCACAACAAAAATCTACTTCTGCACCTATTTATGCTATGATAAACAAAGTAACATATAAAGAAAGTTAAGTTTCCATAAGAAAAGCTTAAGAAGTCCTTGAAAACTCCTTAACAAAAACTCTCATGGACTGTAGGAACAGTATGAATAAGTCATCCTATCTAAATTGCGTTTTAACAAAAATGCGTATTATCACTTGTACATGGTCCTAAGCAAAAATGGGGCCAAACTCAACATCCAGCATGAATACCATAGTGGCCATGTTGAAAATTGTATAATCACTACTACTTCAGGGTGGATGGTTAAATTAATATGATGACAGCCAATATGGCCGTCTTGGTGGCTGATGTGAAATTCTAGTTATTCCTACGCCTAGTGCATAGATGACAAAAGTTGATAATGATGTGGTATCAAGACTTCTCCTGACATGTAGATGTTATGAAATAAAAATGTTTTACATCGGACTTCCAACAGTTCTATAATGGTAGCCATCTTGAGAAGCTTATTGCTACTTCTGAATGGATGGTCCTACGGACATGGAGTTTTAATGAAGACTTTTTATGATATGTACTTGGCCTTGAATGAAAATGGTGCAGATATGACCTCCCAATATGGCCACCACAGCAGGTATCATACAAATCTTGTCTTGACTACTACTCTTGAATGGATAGTCATGACAGAATGGGGTTGTCATTAAAACCTTTTTTGCACTATTTTGATGGTCATATTTCAAAATGATGCTGCCATTGTGGCTGTTTTGAACATTATCTTGTGGCATCTTCTTCTGAACGGTTTTGTAAACATTTGTTTCTCACTAAAACACTATAACAGTACATGAGAAGGTTCTGAATGAAAATTGGTACATGTTGCTGCAATGTTCAGTTCTGATGATAACCTCAGTGACCATTCAAAAATCATTTTATTGCTACCTTTCTTGAAAGAATGGTATCACTGACATGGAGTTTCATTTTAAAAATGCCATGCAGTATGTAAACTTTTCAGAATGAAAATGGTGCAGATCTGACCACCATCATGTCTGCATTATTGTGAACAAGTCTAAAAACTAGACTTACCTCCCCTTACAGTCAAATTAAAGGTTATTTCTTATATGTTTTTTACTCATTGAGCTTATGAACAGTGTCATGTGCATATGCAAATTATTTTGACCAGAGTTTTTATTTCCTTTTTTCAATAAACAAGTTGATTGTCAGCACTTAAAAATTGACTTCAAGGTCAAATGTCTTGACCTTTGTTGTCATCTTTAATCACTTGTGAGGATGATAACACAGACAAGTATGAATATTTTTTGATTAACCACATCTTTGAAAAATTAAATTATGTCTGTTCAATAATTTCAGTTCGTTTTTAAAAAAGTTAAATATAGATTAAAGCAAACTTATTGGGTGGGTATATCTTAACCCAATCTAAGATGGGTTTGATGATCTTCCATCTATGATATCTTAAAGCTCAAAATTTCTGACAAAACTGAGAAGGAATTTAACTCACACATGTAAGAAAAAATAGTTTTGTTACCACATTTGGCTACATTGTAATGTCACAAGAATTTCTGAGATAGGTTGGATTTGCAGCTTTCATAAAAAGATTGAAGGTGAAAAAACTAATTTTATGAATTGCTGCAAATTGTATGCCAGTAGAACATCAGTCCCATCAAGTGACTCTTGTTTTGGTGATAGCTATAGAGTGAAGCACCACTGCTGCCACCATATGTATCAACATATTAAACTGGACTTCTTTTAGAGCTTCAAAAGACCATGCAGCTTCCAATCTCTATCTTTATCATTTTATCCTGGGGTCCACAAAGCATTAGGCTCGACTGTATGATTATTTGAAGACCTACATTGTACCAGTGGTAGCAGTGCTTCACTCTACAAAATTGCTTGATGAAACTTGAAATATTGTATCTATCCTATTTCCATCATTCCTGTTTTAGCTAACCTTGCTGAGTGAGCATGTTGTATGGCCCTGCAGCCGTTGAGTATCATACATCGTGCATTGTCTGCCTGTCTTAAAAATTTCTTGTTATGATTCTGGAGACCATATTTCTGAACTGATTTTGATCAAACTTGGCATATAGGCTAATATAATTAAGCCCTCAGATGAGTACAGTTTTAAGTGAGATCCATGAGGTGAACATCCATCTAACAGGCTGTCTTTGTCAACACTTTTGTGACTTTATTTTCAATCAGATTTTAATTAAACTTAGTGTTTAAGCTTATATTATTAAGATGTTCATTGAATTAATCAAGAGTGAGATTTATGCATACTAATGAGGTGATCATGCATCTGATTGGCTAAGTTTCTTACCACTTGAAATACTATATTTCTGACCTGATTTTAATCAGACTTGGTAAATAGGTTAATGGCATCAAGATGTTGGATAAGGTTTGTAATGAGCAAGGCCTGTACATATTAATGAGATCATCTTGCATCTAATTGGCTGTTCTTAGTCACTCTAGAGATTGTAGTTTGATACTATTTTGATCAAACTTGGTAAATAGGATAATATCATTAGGATCTCTGATGAGTATGTCAAAATGAGGTGATATTGTATCTGATTGGCTGAGCTGGTCAGCAATCTAACATATTTGTTTCTGATCAACCTTTTTTGATCAAATTTGTTAAATAGTTTTGTATCAGTCAGATATTATACACTTTGATTGTGACCAAGATCAATGCATGCTTATGAGAAAATCTTGTATCTGATTGGCTGAGCTTTTCATCACTTTGGAGACAAAATTTTTATTGGATTTCACTCCACTTTGGTGAATATGCTTATACATGTATATTATTTTGATCTTAGACTGGTTTTGTAAAAAATGAGATCAGTGCATATTGATGAGTTTATTTCGCATCAGATTGGCTGAGCTTACCTCTCTGGAGGTTTTATTTGTCTTTCAGTTTTGATAAAACTCAGTAAATAGGATTATATATCAGGATCTGGGGTGAGTTTGAGTATGAGTGAATTCTATGTATGTCAAATTATGCCTTTATTTTTGGAAGAAAAATGTTTATCAGACTGTAGTAAGTTAAGTAAAATTTACATTAATAAAAGTTGGGGAGATATATACTGTGTTCTGTATAGTTACTATGTAAGTCTCAATAGTGAAATGGTTGGCTGTTAAGATATGCAATTAAGGTGAGCAATATTAGGCCAGCTTGAGCCTCTTGTTCTTCTTTCCTTTATGCCTGCAGCAAATGCATTGTATGGATAATATGTTCCTATTTCCTATTAGTCTTTTACTTTTCAATCTTTTTTTTTTTTGGTGTGAATATCTTGTGTTTGGATGCTTCATAAGTGTTCATACTTGTTTTCTTATAGTTTACAGATTTTTCATATAATTGAAGTAATATATATTAATCTCATATTTATTTTGATATTACTTAATTTTCCAGGAAAAGACAACATGAAACCCCACCCCCCCGAAAAATCAAAGTTCACACAATTTTTAGATCACCAGGCCAGGAGGCCAAGTGAGCTTATGGCATCCAGTAAACATCCAGCATTTGTGAACAATAGCTGTTTTCTAATATGCCACAAAAGCCAAACCATTTTCAACACAGGTTGGCACAGATCATCCTGACATAAAGTTTTTTTGGGGGCCCCGAGTGGCTGAGTGGTCCAAAGCGCTCTCCGTTACGGATCACTGTCATCTCACCTCTGTCTGCGCCGGTTCGAGTCTTGGATTCAGCCAATGTGGGTATGTGAGAAAGCTTGCCAGTAGCTTCTCGTGGGTCAGTGGTTCTTTCCGGGGTTTTCCCGGGTTCTTCCTCCACCATTAATACTGGCCGCCATGTATAGCCTATCGTGTGCTGAAAAATGGCATTAAACCCCACAACAACAACAACAACAACAACATAAAGTCTTTTCATGTTTTACAAATGGTACTGTTCCACCATCAAACATGACCATTATTACTCAGAATACAAAGTTCTTTAAAAGACATCTTCAAAACTGATTAAAAGATCTTGATCAAATCAGACAAAAGGCATTCAGACATGAAGGCAAAATGATGCCAGTCTGCCATCAAATATGGCCGCCATAACACAAACTAGAAAAACCTCTAAATTACTTCATCTCCAAAAGCACATAATAAAATTTGACCAAACATAAAAGAAAGAATCCAGGCATGAAGACTTTTCAGGATTGTTCAACTGATGTTGATCCACCTTTTAAAAAAAAACAAACTTTAAATGACTTCTCTGACAAAACTGCTGAAGAGAATTTATCAGACTTTACAGAAATTATCTGAAATGAAAACCTTGTTTTGTCGGATGGATACACTGCACTCCCAAGGTTGTGCAGTATTTTCATTAGAAAAACTCGTTCATATTTTCCCATACAAATGCAGTAACCTATAAATATTCAGAATTTCTTGTGTAAAAGAAGTAATAGTATTAGCTGCATGTTTTAATCATAATTAATTTAATTGGACTTTCCAGGAAATGATGGCATACTCATGTCTTTTAATCATAATATTAATTGGATTTTACACAGAATGATAAGATACAGTTGAATATGAATAAAAACTTAAAAGCAGAAATTCATGTAATTTTCTGGAATTTAACTTTAAGAGTAAATACTTTATAGACATATTTTCTTAATCATTTCATATTTAAGTATGGAGAGTCCTTGACAAAGTCTCAAAAAATTGGAATGGGTTTGAAACTTTAATGTTTATGTGGTGAGAAAGAAAGAAATGAAAAAACACTTCATTTCAAACCCACATTTTAATAACATACACTTCCTTATTTCCCTTTTGAGTGTAGGTGTTGTTTTTCCAGCATAATACATTTATTATTGTTTGAACAAGCATAATTTTTGACGACCATTTGAACTCTTGTTTTTATTCATGAATTTATTTGTTAATACAAACATTGAGATCTTGTCCAAGTTTTGCTGGTTTATAGGTTATGATCACACCATATCTATGGAATTTGCACATGGTATCCACGTTGATCTGTTCCTTCACATTCTATCCCATTTGTCACAAATTTCATTTCTGCACAATAGCACAATAACTTTTGATGGACTCGGTGGATCAGAATGAAATTTAGCATGCGGCATTACATTGAGAAGACCATGGTCATAGTCATTTTACCGTTTTATGGCAACATTTAATGGAATTATGGCCCTTTTTTGACTTACAACTTTGCCTTCATTTCATTTAAAGGACCATTTTGATTGAGGTCAAATTTAGTAAGAGGCTTTACATTACAAAAACCTTAGTCAGGTTCAATTTTCACCATATTTAGGCAAAATTTAATGGAATTATGGCCCCTGTTTTGACTTACAACTTGGCCTTTTCAATTTTGTTTAAGCTTAAGAATTTTCGGAGGATTTAATAGATTGAATTCAAAATTAATATGAGATTTTGCCTAAAAGAAACCTGGGTAAAGTTGGATTTTAACCTTTTTCCAGCAAAAGTTTACATAGTTATGGTTTTTTATATAACTTTTAATCAGTTTTAAAGAACCTATAGGATTTGAAACCCGATTTTATATGCATATATCGGCGTATATGTTAAGAACACTTAGGTCAAGTAATTGATTTTTTTCTTCTTTTTTCTATCAACATTTTTTGGAGTTATGGTCCTTGTTTGACTTAAAACCTTTCACCGCATTATATTGGTGGAACAACTGTGGCATATGGACATATTTCTACTTACGTTCATTGCATGTATGCTAGGTTTCTCAGTAGTAACTGTAATTACAGAATCATCTAATTTTGTTGGTAATCACAACAAATTTATCTTTGTTTAATGGACAAAGAACATCAAAGCAGTAGCCAAAATGAATTATTTCATAAAATTTAGTAGCCATCTGGAGAAATTCATGGTCAGTGGCTACTTTAGATGTAAATGATTGGAAAATATATGTATTGTGAATGCAGTCTAATCATCAGTGGCATATAAATATGGTTGTAGTTATCAATGCCTGTTAAAACTGCATACTTTTTTCCCTGTTTTTCTTGTTAGTTCGCTTGATGACTACACAACTGAACTTTCTTGATTCCTGAAAGTGAAACTGATCTCAGATGTGACCAATATACTTTAGTTTTTTTTCTCAGCCTGAAATTATTTTCTTTCCCATGCACATACAACTAATTTTAATCAGATTTATTTTATCCTACCATGAGAATGTATCTGATTTTATGAATTTAACAAGAAATTAATTCTAATAATATTCAGGTTCTGAATAACAATAATAAAGTAGTACTGTATTCAAATGTTAAGTTTAAATTTATTTATCAGTATATCACTGTTCTTGCTTACAAGTTGTGTAAAACTGCCATCATTGCTCGCTCTCATGATTAGTAATAATGAAACTGTGTAGACCCAGGTATATTGGGGCATTATGTGGTCCCCAGTCAGGGTCTGTGCAGTTTTTAGTTGGATCTGAGCCGATATTTTACCTGAAATTACTTTAAGATCACTTTGAATGCTGTATGATTTCAGTCAATACATGGGGAAAAATTAAACCATCTAGCAAAGGAAAGGAATACCCAGGGCTTAAATGGGAGAGAGTGAAGGTAATAAACATTAATTTATATTGTTTTTCTTTCCATCATTGAGACAGTGTATCTGCATTTTCCCAGACAAAAATTAAAAGCATGACCCACAGACCTAATATGTTTTGTAAAAAAAACTCGACTCTTTTAGATCCTTGGTGTCACATCCATTGCCATGTATAGTTTACTAGCTTCAACAGTGGTACATGCAATTTTTTGGCATAGTTGTATAGAATATTTTGCTCTTTCTGACTACAAAGATAGGTGTAGATATATGTTTTACATTAAAGATTGTCATATAGCATAGTTGTAAATTAATAACATTCAGATTGTTTACATATCTTGGAAAATAGGGATTCTAATACTTTTTACATAAAGTGATCATTACAAAATTGCTTCCTCGATTCAGAAGATACCATAATTCTACGTTCCCTCTTCATAAATTCAGACCCAGTAGACCAAAATATTTTTTTCTAAACTTATCAAGTGTATTAACAACCAGTATCATCTATTAAAAGTTGTAAGGATGTTCAAAGAGCTACTTATAAAGATAAATGTAATGGGTCTAAAAATGTTTTCATCCATTTAAAGTATTTTTCTTTCAAACATTCAATAATTATATTGTCTCTAACTTCTTTAACCACTCTGGTGACCTAGTGGTTAGAGCGTACGCCTTAGATGCGGTAGGTCGTGGGTTTGATCCCTGGCTGAGTCATATCAAAGACTAACTTGCTTGATGTTCAGCGTTAAGAGGTTAGTGTTAGGACTGGTCAGCCTGGTGTCAGGATAATGCGACTGGGTGGGACATCATGCTACATGTCTGTGGCATGATGCCCCAGTGCTAGACATCTCTATAAACTGTCACACTGCAGACATCGTAGTGATATGACTGAAAAATTGTTAAAGCTACGTTAAAAATCCAGATTACAAACTCACACTTCTTTAAAAAAAACAATATTTTCTGCTTGATATTGAGCTTTGCAATAATTGAAGTTACAAAGAATTTTAAAAAGTATGCAATAAATGAATTCTAATGACTTTGAGTTCCTTACTTGCGTCATTCATTATATTTATCTATGACATTTATTTCATTAAATTTTGTTCCCAAAGAGACAGTAAAAGATACAACAGATTTAAAGCTAGTTACTCAAAGAAAGAATAAAGGATGCAAAAAATGTTAAAGTTTATATACTCTCTTTATCTTGAAGCAATGAAGATGTTGGTTATTACTTGTGTAAGTTGGATTGTTATATTACTGTATTTCTCCAAATATATGACCATGCTTCATACTAAGCCCACTCTTTTACATAACTTTGGCAAATGTTATTTAAGAAAGCTTTTTTTTCCAGTTACTATCCACACCAACATTTTAAGGCAAATAAAATGTAGACGCACACCACCCCCGGTCATAAAATAGGATAAGTACTTTAACAATCATTGTCACTTCTAGATTGTCACTTCTAGATCAGCCATAAACAAGGCTATCTCCTATCCAGTGCTTGTTTTTGCATTTTGAAGGAAAATATAAAAAATAAGCCAGTGATATCTTTATCAAATTTGCATTACTCAAAGTATTCTTCTTCTTCTTATTATTATTATTTATTATTAATATTATTATTATTATTTTTATTATTCCAGAACATGGTTCATGTCAACCTTGTTTCCAACCAGCCTGTTGAGAGAATAGATGCTGCCAAGGTATTAATTTCTTGCTTATTCCTTATTGCATTTACAGAACATACAATGCTATTTTGGTACAGTACCTCAGTTCTTTGAGGTCCTGACAAAAGTTTGGTTAAATTGTATTATTTTAGGGGACAAGTAGTTTGGATAAATTAATGTAATAAATTATTCTGGATAATATTGTATTGTGTAAATTCTTGAACTGTGTAAAATTTAGACACTGACAGTAGTATTAAATTTGTTAATACCTTCCACTACCTATTTATAATTACTTTTAAATTCAGTCATGGAAATTTGTGTACTTATTATAAATACTTTGTATTTGTTTTCTTATCGTGAAATGCACTTATAGAAAATGTTAATACGTAAGTGCATGCATATGTATATTTCCTCCCTTGCAAACCTGAGACCAAAAAACCTCAAGGACATCCTAGTCAGGGCGAAGCTAACACCAATCACTAATCAAGACCATCCTAGTCAACCTGGCCCCTGTGGCGATAAAAGGTGCAAAACCTGTCAACATATGATAGAGACCAGGACATTTTCTAGCACAGTGACTAGAGAAAAACTAAACATACATTGTCCAAACATAACTTGCAAAGCAAAGAATGTCATTTATCTCACCACATGTAAGATCTGTAGCCTTCAGTCTGTTGGAGAAACTGAAAAGCTACACAAAAGTATCAACCTTCATAGATCTGATTGGATGGCAAAAAAGGTGATTGGATGACAAAAGAGCTGTACAGAAGCCCGGTTGCAGAACACTTCTCCCTTGGCCACACTTTCAGTGATATAATACTTATTTCAATTGCTCTCAACCCCAGCTGGAGTTCCCAAAGCAGAAAAGAAAAGGAATATTACTGGTTACGCCAACTTAGAACATTGAAACCAAGTGATTTAAACCAAGAAGACTAGAAAAAGACAGCCATGCAAAAATAAAATTATCTTTTGCAGCCAACACATTTTCTTTTAAATAATTTTTTAAATTTGCTTAGTAGCCTTTAATGACTACTATAACAAAGAAATATCTGGGATATAATTTGCGCTTACATAAATTTACATAAAATAACAGATGTCGTTATGGCTCATCGATTTCAAGGTCAATAAAATTATTTTCCAGTATCAGCAACAAGTTGAAACAAACTAGTTAAAACATAATAAAGTTAAAGGTTTAATTCTGTAGAAACAGCCATGTAAAGTTTTGCAAACATAACCATTTTTCTGTTTTATTTGTTTGTCTCGTCTATGTTGTTGTTGTTGTTGTGGGGTTTAACGCCATTTTTCAGCACATGATAGGCTATACGTGGTGGCCAGTATTAATGGTGGAGGAAGAACCTGTGAAAACCCCAGAAAGAACCACCGACCCACGAGAAGCTACTGGCAAGCTTTCTAACATACCCACATTGGCTGAATCTTAGACTCGAACCGTCGCAGACAGAGGTGAGATGGCAGTGATCCGTAACGAAGAGCGCTTTAGACCACTTGGCCACTCGGGGCCCCGTCTTGTCTATGTATGTTTTGTATTTGCCTTTGAAAAAGACTCATTAAAGAGTTGAAAATCTTCAGGCTAATTAGATAATAGTTTTGCAATGTTCGATGTCAGCTTATACACATATATTTATATATGCAGGTTTTTGTAGTTGACTCTTTCACAATTGAAAATTATACATAGGTTATCATTATTTCTGTCTTATTGTCTGTAGCATCTTGGACTATTGAGGTGTGGAGATGCCATGGTTTTCTTTGCTCTGAAGGAGAGACTGAAAAATGATGAAGAACCAAGGGTCTGCTATGAAGCAACCAAATCCCTCATCTTACTGGGTATGGCATATAACGATAGGAACAAATTATAATAATATTTTATGTATACAAAAGTAAATCATACCTATTAGGTGTCAGTTTCTCAAATAAACATTGGTTTTGGGTGATCGGAGGTTGTGGTGACATAATTTTTTATGTGAGCTCAATTAACTCATTAATCCCTGGAGGTTTTTGTCGTTTTTACCTGAAATGCAAGTAGGAAACACATTTTGGGGACAATTTCTCAATACGTACTAATACATCAACTTAAAAGAAATTTCCCATTAACCTAATGCCTAGTTGTATTAGAAACATTGTTTTTCATTGGCTATTTTGCTCGTGCATTGTGCATGAGCATGAGCAAAAGGGTAAACTTTGGCATTCTAATTTTTTTTTTGCTTAATGGACTGGTCTGCTTTAGATCTGAAGCCAGAAAGTAAGAAGTCCAAACACAAAATCGGATTCTGACCACCGGCGAATTTTGGGTTAAAAAGAATTGGGTCTAAAAAATTAGGTTTTTCCATCTGTATTTTGTAGAGCAACTGGAACGTCCAGATTATTTGGTATCATTGTATAGCTACATCTATCTACCTTTCTATAATACCACCCACTTTAGTGTATCATACATGACATTGATGCTACAGAGCTCGTTAGTAGGCTTTTACCTCCTGATGCATAAATACGGCACCAGGGGCTAATGAGTTCAGAAACATTGGGACAATGAACCACCAGAGAAAATCATGGAATCTTGGAGGGTATGCAGTTATATAAAAATGTGTGGCCCAATTTTTAAACTACACATATTTCTTAACTTTTATATTTATTTATATACCTTTATCATAATTTTAACATTTATACCTTTTATCTTTATCTTGTAATACTTCATGTTTATGTTTTTTGGAAGGTTTATCTTGTGCAAGTTTTTTTTTGCAATTATTTACATTTTTTATACTTTAAGTTTTGATCAGCACCATATAGCCATTGCTGTGCTGATGTGCCATTAAAACCCCAATGCAAAAATACATACACAAAATGGTTGATGCCTGAGCTGACTCAAAATTGGTGTTTATTTATTTGAGACAAAATTAAAACCTGACTGTATGGCTTGTGTCTTTCCTAACATACTTCATACAGATTTTTCACATCTAAGAAAACAGAATTAAGTGATGGGGGTTTTGTAGATTTATAATCACTGTCTAATGCATATAATTTTCCTAAGAACATATGCTGCAATTATTTTCAAAGTAGTCATGCATGTAATGCATTGAACAAATTAGTCATTGTAACTAATTTTTTAATCACATGGTGAATTATAGGTGTTGAAAAAAAGTGCCTAGAAGATGTTTAAACAGAAGTGTTTGATGAGCTTAGAATGTGAAAGAAATTTTGGCTTGAGTTTCTGGTGGCTTTCAACCTGCAAAATAAATGATGATAATGGAATACGATAATGGAGTTGCTTGAAGTTCAGATTTTGGGAGTATAAAAATTGTTATATAATGAACTGGTTAAAACAGCTATTGTTTATTAAATATATATATGGAAATGTGCCAATTGATTAGAATTCATTGGATTTGG
This sequence comes from Sinohyriopsis cumingii, assembly GCA_028554795.2. Taxonomy (NCBI): domain Eukaryota; kingdom Metazoa; phylum Mollusca; class Bivalvia; order Unionida; family Unionidae; genus Sinohyriopsis; species Sinohyriopsis cumingii. The sequence continues at coordinate 32,965,799 of CM068826.1, forward strand.
TCTCTGTTCTTACCTCCCCCCCTCTTTCTCTCTCTCTCTTTCTCTCATGACACATGGTTGTAACATTCTGTTTAAATGATACATTTTTATATATCAAAACACCTCAAAAATGTATTTTTTTTAATTATAGTTTTATTCTTAAGCTTTTGGACACACACTCCTCAAGGTCAGTCTCTCTCTTTCTAACAGTGATTAAGACAGTTGCAAGGGAGGTAATCTGAACCAACATCAATTGTGTGCTTGTGACTGAAGTAACATATTTACTGGCTTATAAGTTGAGTCCAGCTGCAATCAACATAGACCTTAATCTGCTGTCACATAATGCGCATACATATCAGAGTCTATGTTGTTTGTTCTTGTGGTTACTCCAGATAAACTTCATAGACCCAGATCAGCTGGTACATTATGCAATTGCAGCTCTAGGTCTATGCAGGTTGCAGTTGGATCCAACTTGTAAGCATGCAGATCATGATAATTATGCAATTCACAAGGTAAGCAGCTGGTGTCAATACTTCAGTAAACATTGATTTCTTTTTTCCAGGCTGCTGGGAAGAAGAAGTGCTACAGATGATAATAAAGTACCTAATAATAGGTAATACAGAGATTCGTCAGGACCTCATCAAAACCATGACAGATGGCAGAAATGTACAGTATGTCAATAAGGTAAGATTTGACTAGACCTCATCCACACCATTGACAGATGGCGGAAATGTACGGTATGTCAATATGGTAAGATTTGACTGGACCTCATCCACACTACTGACAGATGGCGGAAATGTACGGTATGTCAATAAGGTAAGATTTGACTAGACTTCATCCACACCATTGACAGATGCTGAAAATGTACAGTATGTCAATAAGGTAAGATTTGACTGGACCTCGTCCACACCACTGACAGATGGCGGAAATGTACGGTATGTCAATAAGGTAAGATTTGACTGGACCTCATCCACACTATTGACAGATGGCGGAAATGTACAGTATGTCAATAAGGTAAGATTTGACTGGACCTCATCCACACCACTGACAGATGGCGGAAATGTACGGTATGTCAATAAGGTAAGATTTGACTGGACCTCATCCACACCATTGACAGATGGCAGAAATGTACAGAATATCAATTAAGTAAGTTATCATTGAAATTTGTACTGGTGTATGAACACTGATTATTCTGATATGTATTTGAGTTAATGGGATGTTTTATTTATTTATTAATTCTTCATGGTGTAATTCTTGTAGATGAAATCTAGATAATAATGGGGATATTGCATTTATTTACTAAATCTTCATGGTGTAATTGTTGTAGATGAAATCTAGATAATAAATATCCAAAACTGATAATAAATTCTCAAAGCAGATGGGGAATACACAGATCAAATAATAATGAAATACCAGATGACGTTAATGAATACCCAATGCTGATAATGAATACTGAAGCTATGGGGTATACACTGATCTAATAATACTGAATAGCCAATGCTGATAATGAATACCCAATGCTGATAATGAATACTCAATGCTGATAATGACTACCCAATTGTGATAATGAATATCCAATGCTGATAATGAATACTCAATGCTGATAAGGAATACCCAATGCTGATAAGGAATACCCAATGCTGATAATGAATACTCAGTACTGATAATGAATACCCAGTGCTGATAATGAATACCAAATGCTGATAATGAATACTCAAGCTATGGGCTTGTGGTATGGCAGATAATAGTTGATTAGTAAAGCGAAAATACTTTACAATGACAAGATTTTAAACGACAGAAAACAGAAAAGAGAAAAACAATGGCTCCAAAAGAAAATTAATTCAGGATTGTAATTATAAGACTAGTATTTCTTCATTTCTGCATTTGTCATGGTATAAGCTATCAGTTGCTAAATCAGTAACAGAAAAACCCAATGACTTCTAAAGAAAAATATATCAGGATTACAGTTATAAGACTTTATTATTGTTCTTTGCTGCATTTGTCACAGACTAAGCTATCAGTTGCTAAAACCAATAACAGAAAATAAACCAATGACTTCTAAAGAAAATTAATTCATGATTGCAATTATAAAACTTTATTATTGTTCATTGCTGCATTTGTCATGGTATAAACTGTTAAATCAATAAACAGAAAAAACATCTGTCAACCACCGCAGAAAAAAGCAAAGTGAAAAATTTGCATTTATATATTTCCTTTGGTAATCTAATATGATCTCAAACTGTAACAGGTACATCACTTGACTTAAGAAGGGTGAAATACCATTTGATAGGTTGATTCTTTATTCACAGAAAAGGCTACAATCTTGTAATTCATAATATTGCACTCATATTCTTTATGCCTTTGTAACGACATTTCAAATATCAAGATAATTATGTGACTTTCAGTTGTGATATAATATATGTTGGAGTCTTAATTTGCAGAAAATACCATCCTTCACAGAATTGGTGAAAGTCCTAAGTCACTTCTGCCGTAATCCCGATCCAGATGATATGACAGCATTTGATGCTGCAGTCTTGCTTGGAAGACTGTGTGTCTCGGATGAGAATGCCAAATTCAGGCTTCTACGAGCCCTAGAGCAGAGCCAAGATACACATGTTAAAGCTAAGGTAAGTAGTGATAGTGATAGTGTTTTGAAGTTATCTGCCAATCAAATTCATTTGTTATTTGTGCCATATATGCTGAATTATAAGTTGGATCCAACTTCAAACTGTACAGACCCATATGTGTTATCAGATAATGAACTGGTAGATTTTGGTCTATGCAGTTGTTAGGACTTATAAGTAGAATAAACAAATAAGACCCTGATCTGCTGGCATATTAGATGACACCAGATCAGGGTCTATTTTGTTTACAGTTGAACCCAACTTACATGTGAGTATAGATGATAAACTTGAGACTTTTTATGTACACAGTCTCTGTTAATTCCATATGCATAAAAAATCTAGTCCAGAAATTACATTTATTCTCTCAGTTTCCTTGAATAATGCCATTTTCAGCCATTATATTTCATCACAAGCACAACTATACCATGGCTAATTTAGGGACTAACCATTTAATTTCTGATTTGGACGGGTTTCTAAAAAAATTGTCAGCTCCAAAACAGCTTGAGAAAAATATTCTTGCTATGATTTATAGAAAAATTAGGCCAATTCGATCTGTCTATTTAGTTGAAGAAAAAAAAAACATTAGCGTGAGACAAAAGAAAAACATATCCTAGTTGGAAAAAAGCTTGGTTAAATTAGTAAAAAGTCTATCTGAAAATCATCAGATTAAGTAAAAACTAAAATTTGGAAGAATTAAGATTTGCTAAGAAATTGGTTTTGAGGAAAACTAATAATTAACAAGATTAGAAGGGTACTAAGAAATAGCTTGTTCACAACCTGCTCATACAAAAACAGAAAAAAATTAATTTGGTATGAATTTTACATGACTCAAACTGTAGAATGAAAAATGCTTCAATGAATTTAAAAAATTTAACAAAGTCCTAAATCTCATACCCTCTCTTCATATTCTTTGAGTCCATTGACCATTCTGATATGTCAGTGGATTCAGTACATTTTGTATTTAGTGCTAGATAGTTAGTTAGAGATGACACTTGTGATTTATGACAACCTTAACATAAGAGTACCATACTCATCCAAACATTCAATAATTTTTCAGGCCCTAGAGATCCTAGTAAAGCAGCTGACTGCAACCTCTCCGGAAATTGTGTACCACCTTCTGGATTTGTTTCGGGAATCACCAGTCTGGAAGTACAGAGCTTTAGCTGCAGACCTTCTTATTGTCCTAGGTAATAATGGTCTTGGGGGTATTTCAATTAACATCAAATATTTTATCTTTGAAAAATAAAGTATTTTATTCATCCAGGCTTCCATGTGATTAATTTGTCTAGCGATTGATCAGTATATAGTTGAGATATTTACCATATTTCTTGTAATTTTTGAAAAAGAACAAAAGATAATTTTCTTTTTACAGAGTCTGAATTATAATGGGTAAAAATGTTATCATTTTGAAGAAGAGATAATGTATAAAAAAATGATGGAGCCAAAATATCCATATGATTTTCAGTATTAAATTTACATGCATCAGACCAAATTGTGCTAAAGCATGCACTTGTACAAAATGCTTGAATTCGCTTACATGTGTATTGGAATATATAATTTCGAAAACAGATAATTTGTAGCATGGAATAGGTGTTCCATTGTAACAGATTTTGTTTCTTTCACTTCATAATCCAAATAAAATATGCCTTAATATGAGAGAGTGAGAGAGAGATTTCAGCCCTTTTTCATGCCATTTTGCTCAGTGTACCTTCCTATCCCCATTTAGCTGAAGCTTTTGTCAATGAGAATACTGTAATAATTTGGTAAATAGAAAAATATATGTGTCTCCTGTCCCTCCTGACACTCACTGATATCTCTCATGTATGCAAAATTATTATTGAAAAATTGTTTTTTCCCCCCATTTTTTTTCATCTTGCTTCCAGTGTAGTATATTTTCACAGTATTTCTGCCTGTGATAACATGACTGAGAGTTGGCTTTAGCCAATTAAGATGATTTAGTTGTTAATTTCAATCAGCATAAACAATTAAAACCCTTTGATTCTGTCAGCAGGGTCAGTTGGCTTCAGTGTTTAAAGTTTGTCAACATGAATTATGTATGATCAGCAGTAATTTTGAAAGGATTAAAGACATTAATTGATTATGATTAGATTACTAAAGAGCTCAGTCAGCTTAAATCCAGGTTCAGGTCTGGCTTTTGGGTTTAAAGTTTGTTGAGATGCATAAGCTTGTGTTATCACACATTTTAGCAACAGAAATATCACACAGAATTCAATGATGGGTGGAAACAGGAATTTCTTTGGTTGAAACCAGTTCAAAGGACATGAATATGCATTCTGAACTTCCTGTAATTCTGATTTTAAGATCTGCTATGGTGATCAGAATTGCATTACACATGATACATGATAATTAAAGCATATTAAACGCAGCAAAAAATATGCCATTGCTGAAATCCATGTTCACAGAATCAATATAAAATGTGATAAAGATATACCTGCCAAGACACTGTTTGACAACTTTATAACCAGATGTAATCTCCCATTTATGGTAGCAAATCATGTTTTCAGATCTAGTAAAAAAATGTTTCTTGACTTGGAAATCGCACAAAAGTTCTCATATGAACAGAAGAAAACTACTCACATAGTGACCAAATTTTGGGTCCTCTGTTGAATAAGAAAGTCGAAGACATGTACCACAATGAACATTTCACCATTCTCATTAAAATCCTCCCTCTTTTGAAGGCAAAACTTCAGATCAAATTTTGCAGATCTCCTAACTTCTCTGTTATATCGCATGTATGTATTCACAGTGTTTATATCCACATGAACTCCATTTTGTCCAAGTCACATGAGCTATCATTTAAAATGCTGTGCTGTTTCTTCTGCAAGTAAAAGAATGTCCACATTCCCCCTAAAAACTGTTGCACATACTTTTCCTGTAGTTAGTCAGCACTTTGTCAAGCATAGTTGTTACATTAATTACAAATTCTGTCAGTGAGTGCAAAGATGGCGCTGCTTAAGAATCTTCCATGAGTAGCACCAGGTAATACTAAGCATTACCATATACATTAACATAGATACACTTTCTTAAATGAAACAAAGAAAATCAAAACTATATACCAAGCAATACAAGTTTAAAAAAACTGAGTGTAATACACATTGATTAGTAAACAGTGTTAATTTCTTTAAGTGTCAAACCTAGGAAAAAATGTAGGTTATACCATATTTCATGTATATTTTCATACCCTTTAATTTTTCATACACAATCCAGTTATCAAAATAATAATTATTTAAATGTATATAATTTTTCATACATATCACTTTGTATTTTTTGAAAAAAATCCATTAAATTATTGGATATAAAATTTCTACTAAGAAGATTTACGTTTGCAAAAAAGATAAAAAATACTGTATTGCCATTTTGTTTTTACGAAAGTTAATAATTAATTGTTGGTGAGAAAATACAATGATTGATGCATAAGCATGGGTGCCTGCAGCATAGGGCCCGGGGGGGGGGGGTCACATGACCCACAGAATCATACTGCAAATATATACAGATATATATATATAAATTATATATCTAAATTCCGACAACTTTAATCATGCAGAGGAAGCACAAGATTCACCCCCTCTTTCCGCGAAAAGCCCTGATGCCCCCACCCCCACAAAAAAATCCTGCGGGCGCCCATGTGCATAAGCTCTCTTATTGTTATTACAATATCTACTGGTGTTTATTAACAAATGGACAAAGGACTTCACAGACCATACCTTTAAGTATTATCATTAATTAGTTCTCCTTATTAAGACTGTCACCGTAACAAAACACCACGTGCATTTTAAAATGAGTTTGGAAACCCTTTGATGTTTGCTTATCCAACGAAACTTACATCTCATTAGATGCTAAAGTGAAGACCACAGACCATCGGTCAACTAGTATTTTTGTTTCATTATAGTCATAAAAATGTAAAATATAAAAATCATGTCATTTTCCATCGTAAATTTGAAAGTCATGGACTCTGTTAAAGCAATTCATTCATATATATATATATATATATATATATATATATATATATATATATATATATATATATATATATATATATATGTACTATCTTTTAAGTGCTTGTTCTGTTTTGACTTGGATATAATTAACATTTTATTGCAAATCTGTTCTACAATATACCCCACTGTTATTATTGGCAAGTTCAAATAACAAGTATTGTGTGTGATCGCTTGTCCTTATAACATCTGCTTCAATAGCACATTGACAGATTTTCATTTCCCTAAAGAGAGCCTCTGTCCATTCTTGACCTCAATCTGGTTTAAACTGGAATAACCCAAACCACTAAGCATGTTTAATTACCATGTAAATAACACTGCATAGCCATGTGGTTATTGTGACAATGTACATCGTAATTAATACAAGAATGAATTGTTGGTTTAGCGGTGTTTATTGCTAATGGAATATAGTAGGGTCATAATACATGTGGATTATCAGAATCATCAGTTAACTGAAAATATTCTTTTCTTCTCTTTGAAAAAGCTACAAATCAAAACCACCCTGAATAAATACGGTCTTATACACTGAAAATGTTTTGTTTCATCTATCTCTCTCTCTTTATCTCTCTCTCTCTCGCTCTCTCTCTCTCTCTCTCTCACACACACACACACACACACACACACATGCATGTGTGCATGCACTCACGCATATTAACTAAAACATGATTTCAGGTTCTTTATTTTTTTATTGTAATTTAATAATGAGATTGTTGCTGTAAAAATTCAAGTTGCACTTAATTTCTTGACAAAGTGGACTTACATTGTTGTGTGCAATTTACCAATAAATAATACCCATACATGTTCAAACCATCTTAATCATTTTGACAACATTACACAACATTACAGCTACATATGCTCTAAATATAGACGAGCTTGCACAATGAGACATAATTCTCTCTCTCTTTCTCATTCACTAATAACAACAAAAATCTTTTTGAGTGCTTTTATTTTAATTTTAATTAGATTCTTGAGTTGGGAGCAGAATGAGACAAAATATCTGTTTACTGCGTACATTTGTACTGTTAGGTTTTCGAGTAGCATGTGTTCCATAGAACTTGTTCAGGTGCGATCCCTTTTATTTTTCATACACGGTCAGTACCACCAAATGATTATTATTTATTTTGCATATAATTTTTCTTACACTGAAATTAATAGTTATTTTTTTGTGTACAAAAAATTACATGAAATACGGTAATGTGGTTCCTGTAGAGAATATGATTGAATCTTAGTACACATGTTATTTGAAGCTGAGTCAGTTCACACAAGTTTTATGAATTTATACTAAAAATCACTACTCAGGTGGAACCTATAATAAGCTTGTACATTAGGTCCTGAGTGTTTACCTCATTGTTTCCACGTGCAGCTGGCCATATATACTTGCTCATAAGTCAAACCCATGTGCAAACAACATAGATCCTGATCTTCCGTAGCATAATAGACCTGAAGATTGGGGTTTATTTTGTTTATTCTGCTGATTATTCAAAACAAATTGTACAGACCAAGATCTGCTGTCACATTATGCCATGGCAGATATGGGTCTGTGCAGTTTGCAGTTGGACTTATAAATGAGTATGTACTGTACTCTGATTTCTATAATGCAATGCCCAGACTCATCACGTCTTGTGAAAAAAGGGCATTAACTGACTTGTAACAGTAGAGACTAGAACAGATTTTCAGGTATGATCAACTTTTTTGCCATTTTTTTGTCCAATATTTATTCGAATAGATTGTCAAATACTTCAATCATTGTATTTTCAACTTCATTTATGCAAAGAAAGAAAAGTTTTCAATTATAAAACAAACTTCTCTGTGCAATAGATTTGTGTAAAAAAATTATTATAACTTTATTTGATCAACATTGTATCTAAAAAAATTAAAGGGTGCAAAAATGACAATAAATCTGGTATACAGTTTCTTGGGAAATAGTGAAAAGTCAACAGCTAATGAGATAAAAAATTTGGACAAACTGTTTTCTTTGCAAAATTATAGAAGGTGTAAAAGAAAGAGATGAAAAAATCAACCTTGTATGTATGTTCTGATAAAATTTGGAATTTTCAGTCAATTTTTCAATCATACAGTTCAGTAACAGTCATTTCCAGCATAATTAAGTGTCCATACAATTTTTAAAATGTCTTACAAGCTTTGCAAAGGTTTATAAGTTTGTGTTTGCTGAAACAGTTTCTACTAAGATTTGATACCAAACCAGACTTTAAAAAAACCCACCAAAGAATCATAAGAAGTTTGTAAAATTTCTTACGTTTTAAAAGATTTCATGGGCAGCATGATCCCATACTTTATTTTTAGCACTGCTTAATTCCAAGTATTAGTCTTTGAAGCACAAAACTGTCACTTTTTTAAGAAAAATTGGAGAAATTCTTTTCTGGGTCACAAATATATTACTGTAATACTTCAAACACACACAGTGATCATCAGAATATGAAATATCTCAACAGTTTTAATAGCTAAATTAGGTTGAACAGTTTTAATAGCTAAATTAGGTTGAACAGTTTTAATAGCTAAATTAGGTTGAACAGTTTTAATAGCTAAATTAGGTTGAACAGTTTTAATAGCCAAATTAGGTTGAACAGTTTTAATAGCTAAATTAGGTTGAACACAAGGTGCCATTTTTGTAATTTGATAAAAGTAAGATAAACATGCTGTAAAAATAATGTTTAGAAATCAAGCTAATGTGTAACCATTTATGCAGAAAGAATGCTTTATGTGTAAATTTTACATTCTAGTTGAAACTGTGCATGATAGAATTGTAGTAGTCATATCTTTCTCTATTTCTGTAGGTCGTAAACATGTGTGTATTGGCAGTCAAGAAGAGAAAGTTTATCTGTTATTAGAGAAGAAACTCTGGGACGACCCAAGCAAGGTATTTGTACATAAATATGCAAAAAGTATGCACTTCTTCCCAATCTCAGATTTATACAAAAATGGAGCCATTTCTAATGTAAATGGCATAAAGTGTCTGTGAGTAAAAATGAACAACTTGGATATTGATATGCAGTTGGATTGCTGGTATCAGTTTAGGACTGCATGGAATAAGGTAACTATGGTCAGGGCATAACATAATTTCCATTGTAAGCCTCAATCTCAGCTGACCACATGGTTTTATGTGCCTATCATCTGAGCACATACCATCATTGACCCTCTAATATTCCAGACACCATAGTTTCAAATTTGTAATAATATGGTTCAGATTTAGTGGTAGTCTGCACGCCCAGTTCTAATAAATTTCTTATCAGACCTGTAGTTTTAATAATTTTATTAGTCCAGTTGCTGGTGAAGTTTCAGTTGTAACAAGTCTGGATTTATTTATGCTGTTGTTCTAACTTTTGAAGATCTGAATAAACAATGTCCCTGTTCTGTTGGAGCTAATTGTACAAATCCATGATATCCAATATCTTGTATGTCAAAACAAGGCTTTATAAATCTTTACTGGTTTCCTTAGACTTATATGGTAAAGTTGTGCATTAAAGAATTCAAGCCAAACTTGTGTAATGGTGAAGCTAGCATTGTAGTGCCATGGTCATCAAATTCCTGCTGTGATAAACCATTCCGTCTTACTGCTCTGGTGGCCTAGTGGTTAGAGCATCTGTCTCAGAAGCGGGAGGTTGTGGGTTCGATCCCTGGCTGAGTCATACCAAAGACTTACAAAAATGGTACTTACAGCTGCCTCGCTTGGTGCTCAACATTAGGAGGTTAGTGTTAGGACTGGTCGGCCTGGTGTCAGAATAATGTGACTGGGTGGGACATCATGCTACATGTCTGCGGCATGATTCCCCAGTGCTGGACATCGCTATAAACTGTCACACTGCAGACATTAATCACACGCACATTAATCACATACACATGATTCTGTCTTAAAAGGAATTAGCAATTATCAGATACATGTTCCATTCAGACTTTAGTTATATGTGTTTATCTGCGAGGCCTATCTCTCTGTAGAGAGCATGCTGCTCAGCATGAATAGAAGTAGAAACTGAAGTATTCACAGTATTTGGTGCCAGTCCCTGTATTAAGTGGAGATCACTCTATGTAACTGACACCTAGGTTTCTTTTTCTAGGTAAAAGTTTTATTCTGGACTGGTAGTAGTAGTTCTCCTAAAGTATTTTGATTGGGTTATATATTTGAAGAAGAAAAATGAAAATTCTGAATCTAAATCTCAAGCAATGCCATTAAAAATGAATGCTTTTGTGATGATGTTTCAGTGTTTCTCTTACAAATAATGAATTCTGGCTGATATTTGTGGTAATGTCTTTCCTACCATTTTTTCAAAATTACGCCTGTTCATTGTGCACTTATATTGGAGTTGTTTTAAGTGTGAACAGTACCAGTCCTAAAATCAGCTGCAGTAATGACCCACAGCAGCAGTTCATAAATCAACTACAGTAGTGACCCCAGCAGTCCATAAATCAGCTACAGTAGTGACCCCAGCAGTCCACAAGTCAGTTGCAGTAGTGACCCACAGCAGCAGTCCATAAATCAGCTACAGTAGTGACCCCAACAGTCCACAAATCGGTTGCAGTAGTGACCCCAGCAGCAGTCCACAAATCAGCTGCAGTAGTGACCCACAGTAGCAGTCCACAAATCAGCTCCAGCGACCCCAGCAGCAGTCCATAAATCTGTTACAGTAGTGACCCCAGCAGCAGCCCACAAATCAGCTTCAGTAGTGACCCCAGTACAAGGCCACAAATCAGCTACAGTAGTGACCCCAGTACAAGTCCACAAATCAGCTACAGTAGTGACCCCAGTACAAGTCCATAAATCAGCTACAGTAGTGACCCCAGTATAAGTCCACAAATCAGCTACAGTAGTGACCCCAGTACAAGTCCACAAATCAGCTACAGTAGTGACCCCAGTACCGGTCAACAAATCAGCTACAGTAGTGACCCCAGTACAAGTCCATAAATCAGCTACAGTAGTGACCCCAGTACAAGTCCACAAATCAGCTACAGTAGTGACCCCAGTACAAATCCACAAATAAGCTACAGTAGTGACCCCAGTACCAGTCCATAAATCAGCTGCAGTAGTGACCCCAGAACCAGTCCACAAATCAGCTGCAGTAGTGACCTCAGTACCAGTCCACAAATCAGCTACAGTAGTGACCCCAGTACAAGTCCACAAATCAGCTACAGTAGTGACCCCAGTCCAAGTCCACAAATCAGCTACAGTAGTGACCCCAGTACCAGTCCACAAATCAGCTACAGTAGTGACCCCAGTACCAGTCCACAAATCAGCTACAGTAGTGACCCCAGTACAAGTCGACAAATCAGCTACAGTAGTGACCCCAGTACAAGTCCACAAATCAGCTACAGTAGTGACCCCAGTACAAATCCACAAATAAGCTACAGTAGTGACCCCAGTACCAGTCCGCAAATCAGCTACAATAGTGACCCCAGTACAAGTCTGCAAATCAGCTACAGTAGTGACCCCAGTACCAGTCCACAAATCAGCTACAGTAGTGACCCCTGTACAAGTCCACAAATCAGCTACAGTAGTGACCCCAGTACAAGTCCACAAATCAGCTACAGTAGTGACCCCAGTACAAGTCCACAAATCAGTTACAGTATTGACCCCAGTACAAGCCCACATATCATTTGCAGTAGTGACCCCAGTACAAGTCCACAAATCAGTTGCAGTAGTGACCCCAGTACAAGTCCACAAATCAGCTACAGTAGTGACCCCAGTACAAGTCCACAAATCAGCTACAGTAGTGACCCCAGTACAAGTCCACAAATCAGCTACAGTAGTGACCCCAGTACAAGTCCACAAATCAGCTACAGTAGTGACCCCAGTACCAGTCCACAAATCAGCTACAGTAGTGACCCCAGTACAAGTCCACAAATCAGCTACAGTAGTGACCCCAGTACAAGTCCACAAATCAGTTGCAATAGTGACCCCAGTACAAGTCCACAAATCAGCTACAGTAGTGACCCCAGTACAAGTCCACAAATCAGCTACAGTAGTGACCCCAGTACAAGTCCACAAATCAGCTACAGTATTGACCCCAGTACAAGTCCACAAATCAGCTACAGTAGTGACCCCAGTACCAGTCCACAAATCAGCTACAGTAGTGACCCCAGTACAAGTCCACAAATCAGCTACAGTAGTGACCCCAGTACAAGTCCACAAATCAGTTGCAGTAGTGACCCCAGTACAAGTCCACAAATCAGTTGCAGTAGTGACCCCAGTACAAGTCCACAAATCAGCTACAGTAGTGACCCCAGTACAAGTCCACAAATCAGTTGCAGTAGTGACCCCAGTACAAGTCCACAAATCAGTTGCAGTAGTGACCCCAGTACAAGTCCACAAATCAGCTACAGTAGTGACCCCAGTACAAGTCCACAAATCAGCTACAGTAGTGACCCCAGTACCAGTCCACAAATCAGTTGCAGTGTGGCAGAACATAGAGGTGCTACAGCAACACTGGTAGTTTAAGAGTCAAGGAACAAAATAATCTGCATAGAAAAACTGATCCATATATAAAACCAACATTTTAATGAATATAGCTTTAGCTTTATTCAGGATGTAAGAATTGATAATAACATTTTTTGAGTTAAGGGTATGTGTTTATATTTTGAACTCGATAGGTTTCTGTTTTTGAACAAGATACATTGCTGTCCACATCAGAATATTCATACCATTCTAACAATTGTCCTAGGGATGAAGATTTCTAGAAAAAAAGTTGATTTATTTGTTCATGTGACTTATACCAAGTCTTTGGACCTCAGACTGGTTTCATTGTACCTAAGACTGGTTGTATTATTTACATCATAGTACAGATGGTTTTGGTTCACTTTGAGGACTAGACATTTTCCATGTCTGCAGCTGAAAAGCATGTAAATTACCATTAATGTTGAATGTTATGAAATCCGTTGTTACATATGTCTTATCAGTTGAATTTTCCTGAAGCATAGTGAATCATTAATCATTGGAACAGTGAGAAATAGGCAAATAGACAGACAGACAGACAGATGAGCAGTTTCTTTGTTAGTCTGAAAAAGTTAAAGACTACTAAACAGTCAGACATAAATCTAAACTGAATCAAGATTTTGAATTCTGATGTTTGAATACAAAAGATGGTATACATCATAATTTCAGGATGTGCGGGTAGCTGCAGCAAAAGCTTTGACTGCCCTGGGGATGTTTTCCAAAGCCTGTGAAAGAATTGAAAAGTATGTTATCTCCATAGCTGACACATAAAATTAATTCATTTCAGACAAACAGACCAAATAATAATGTTTCATTCTGAGATAATTTTTTTTATAGATAAGTCATGGATTTTTTTTTAAAATAACGTTATTTTAATATTCATTTATCTAAAATAAAAATTCTGTGACAAAAATACATATTTTTGGAAAAAAAGAATTCTTATTTATTTGTTAAAATTTATTTCTATATTCTGTATCCACTTATAAGGATAAGTAACTTCTGGGGTAGCCCCTGGTAAGGACAGGTAATTATAATGTCCATGTGAATAATTGTTTTTAATGAGCCATTTATTAAACTTAAGTACAGTAAAACATGGATAGTATCATCATAGATACAGAATAATTAATGGTTAATTCAAAGTCAATTTTCTTACATGATGAAGTATGATATATCAATTCACATTAAATTATATAAATAATTTTGGATACAGCAAGGTAATTATGGTGGTCCTGAAAGGTTTGCTACAGAAAAGTTCTACTTTAATCCATTAATATACATTTATCTGTTTGGTTTAATGAGTCTGTGTGTTAATTAACAAATTGAATTATAAGTCAAGTCCAATGTCCAGTCTTATAAGTCAAGTCCCATGCTCTTTCTTATAAGGCAAGTTTCATGTCCTTTTCCTTTCTTTTAAGTCAAGTCCCATGTCCTTTCTCATAAGTTAAATCCCTTGTCCATTCTTATAAAGCACATCCCGTGTCCATTATTATAAGTCAAGTCCCAAGCCCTTTCTTATAAGTCATGTCCCATGGCTATTATTATAAGTCAAGTCCCATGTACTTTCTTGTAAGTCATGTCCCATGGCCATTATTATAAGTCAAGTCCCATGTACTTTCTTGTAAGTCATGCCCCATGGCCATTATAAGTCAAGTCCCATGTACTTTCTTGTAAGTCATGTCCCATGGCCATTATTATAAGTCAAGTCCCATGTACTTTCTTGTAAGTCATGTCCCATGGCCATTATTATAAGCTAAGTCCCATGTACTTTCTTGTAAGTCATGCCCTGCGTACTTTCTCATAATTAGAGTCCAACTGCAAACTACACACCCAGTTTATTTCAAAATATAACTTAACTACAACAGTCTCTCACAATCACAAATAGTTCACTTTAACAAGGTGCTCATTATAAAGAGGTTTTGTAGTTTCTGTACAAGAGATTCAAGCCCAGAGTGAATTGATCAACATATCAAAATGGTGAGACCCATCAATGCAAGAGAACATTGTGGTCCTGGACAGGCTTCCTTATGCAAAAATATTCGATTGCCTAAGTAATAATGTTTCTCGTTAGGATGAAAATAATTGATTGTAGTCAGTATTTTTATGTGCAGGAGAAAGATGTCTTGATTCAATAGTTGTCTTAAAAAGTAATGTAGAAAATATACATAATTGTACCCATTTCAAAAATTGTTATACTTGTGTACAAAAGAGATAATTAATCACATGTTTGAAAATTGTAACTCTTCCATGATTTTTTTTCTCTTAGGAAACTTGAAGATCCTGATGAAGATGTTCGAGCAGAAGCAGTCATCTCAGTGGTAACTATTGCCTTTTTTCCTTTTTCCTTCTTTCTGAGCTTCTTTCACCCACAGATGACATGAAATAGCATATTAGAACTCTTGTACAGCTGTGCAGAGTGACCTGGCAGATTGACCTTTTTATTGAAATGTTAAATATTATGTCCATAACTTTTATTTGTTGTGGTATTGACAGGCTTGCTAGTGGATGCAAAGCTGGTAAAATTCACACCTGTACCTTGAGGGACTATGTCCAGAAAAAATATTGTAGGACCCACTTTCACATTTTGAATTGCTGCTGAAAGTGGGGTAGAGCATGAATAAAGTTAATATGCAATTCTGTGTCTTTTACCTGCATGGATTGACATTTTTTTATTTTATCCCTTTTAGGAAAACCATGTGCTGTCTGAAGCAGACAGCTGGTGAAAATAACTACTTCTGTGTGCTTGGGAAATGTACTTGAAATAGCACAATGTACACTAACTTTACTTGTTCTAGATCTTCAGACAAGAATTTTCACAGCATTGGTATTACATTTCTCTGAAAGTGCACTTATGAAGTTCAAAAAATCATAAAGGTGAAAAAAGTTGTTGTGCTTTTGTTTATAATATTCTAAAGTTCAGATAACAAAAATAGCTCTGCAAAGTTAGCAGCCTTCCAGGCAATGCACATCAGAAGTAAGAGCTAAATGTGTACCCTCAAACCCAAATGAACCCACATCATTCAGATATCAAAATCAAGAAAATTAAAAATTCTAAAAATACACTCACATGATATACACATATTTTTATTAACAAAATTTATGAATTCTGGAAAATCAGGGAAATACACTCTCTTTAAATTTTGAACCCCTGCACAAAATTTTAAATTTTGAACCCCTGCACAAAATTGTGAAACTACAGAGTGGAAAGTCAATGAAAGGTCAAAATGTAAGGTCTCTTGTGTGAGCCTCAGAATAATTTTAAAACTGAGGTGATGTTGTTTTAGTTTTCATGGATTTGTTTTTTTTAAAATTGTTTTATGAATAAGATGAATGCATTTTAATGTTAACACAACTAATGTGTCTCATATTTCTTATTTTCATAAATTTTGAAATTGGTTAAATTTAGAAATCTTGAAATTTGTTAAGTTTAGAAATCTTGAAATTTAGCATTAAAGCTAAATGAATATAGTTCAAATTAGAAAATTTTGTATTAGATTCTAATATATTGGTTTAGTGCAAAGTAACGGTTGATCTCATGAGCTCTTTCATATTGGAATTGGTCGGGATAGTCAGCACCTGTATATTTAGTTCCCTTTTTTTCTTTTCTTTATATTCTGATTATTGATACACTTTAAATATTAAATCTGTCCAGTAGATTTAACCAAAAACATCCACTAAATATTACATCTGACCTTAAATTCAACAAAAATGTCATCTAAAATATCACATCTGGCTAGTAGGTTTAATAAAAAAATCCAAAATTAACATTTGGCTTGTAAATTCAGCAAATAACTCTAAATATTACATCTGGCCAGTTGTGTTTAAAAAAAAAATTAAATCTAGCCAGTAAATTCAGCAAAAAGCTCTAAATATTATGTCTGGTCAGTAGATTAAAAAAATACAAACTTGAGTTTGAGTCTTCTCCATCAGCTGATCCAAAAATAGCCTGCAGAAATAAAAGTTGTTCTGGTTGATTGACACAAAATCTGATATTCAAACTCAATTGCAAAAGCATTTTGATTTCAAGTCCTGTTTTAGATTTAGTTTAGTGTGTCTGGCTTTTCACTATTGTTTTATTCAGGGTACATTGGAGATGAAAAATGAAAAGATAATCCGTCTGCTGTTAGAAATGCTGGAACTTGACAGCAGTGACTATGTTAGACTTATGGTAAGACACACACACACTCACACAAACACACACACGCAAAATATTAAAAAGTATGATATGGGTATATTAGTATTACAGTAATTATGTGATAAAATCTTTGAAGACATCCTGTTGATCATTGTATACTGTAGCTTTGAACAAGATGAATCCAGATTTTCTGCCACATAATATGCAGGTATATCAGGGTCAATGATCTCTTTAAATTATAAGAGGATTAATGATGCTCATTTTTACAATGCTGGAGTTTAGATATTGATGTTTTTACGTAGCTACGGATCAAAGCAATCCAAAATCACTTTCGAATTAATAGGTTTATATTTCCTTGCACTACTCTTAGTTGCATATTTATCCACAAGTTTGAGTCATTATATCGGAAGAGTGGGGTGGGGGAGAAGTACCCTGTCACTAGTACTTAAAAATTCATCAAATTTGCACAGATTGAAGACAATTGACTCCTTTTATTAAATACAAGATAAGTTGATAGAATTCGAGAGATAGTTACATTTTGAAGTGTTCCTGTAATGCTACAAAAGACTGCTTATTGAAATTGTCAGCTGTTATTTAGGCCAGGTAAGTGATTCATTATCACACAGTAAGTATGCAGGCCAGATGAGTGATTCACTACTATCACACAGTAAGTATGAAGGCCAGGTGATTGATTTACTTTCACACAGTAAGTATGAAGGTCAGGTGAGTGATTCACTATCACACAGTAAGAATGCAGGCCATGTGAGTGATTAACTATCACACAGGAAATAAGCAGGCCAGGTGAGTGATTCACTATCACACAGTAAGAATGAAGGCAAAGTGATTGAATCAGTATAACACAGAAAGTGTGAAGGCCAGGTGAGTAATTCACTATCACATAGTAAGTATACAGGCCAGGTGATTGATTCAGTATAACACAGCAAGTATGCAGGCCAGGTGAGTGATTCACTATCACACAGTATGTTTGCAGGCCAGGTGAGTGATTTCACTATCACATAGTAAGAATACAGGCCAGGTGATTGATTCAACTAAAACACAACAAGTATGCAGGCCAGGTGAGTGATTCACTATCACACAGTATGTTTGCAGGCCAGGTGATTGATTCACTATAACACAGCAAGTATACAGGCCAGGTGAGTGATTTCACTCTCACACAATAAGTATACAGGCTAGGTTATTGATTCAGTGTAACACAGCAAGTATGCAGGCCAGGTGAGTGATTTCACTCTCACACAATAAGTATACAGGCTAGGTTATTGATTCAGTGTAACACAGCAAGTATGCAGGCCAGGTGAGTGATTTCACTCTCACACAATAAGTATACAGGCTAGGTTATTGATTCAGTGTAACACAGCAAGTATGCAGGCCAGGTGAGTGATTTACTATCACACAGTTATTAAGATTGCATTGGTGCTATGCAACAGAATGCCTGTAAACTGATTTACAGCAGGTCATAATTGTTAAAGGTTTCTGTAGGTCTAGTATATGTTTTATTGACTTCATAATTTTCTTTCATAGGACAGTAATTCCAGTTACTAAAATTGTATAAAAGTTTTTTACTTTTTGATTGGTTAATTCATGAAGAATACAATCATATGCTGAATAACAGCAATGTTAAGTGCAGTGGATTCAGCCTGGGATCATGTGTGTCAGGGATTGATTAAAATAAATGCAACAGACTAACAACAAACAGTGCAAAACTAGTCTTTAATTTGAATGAGTGTTTTTGACTCTTATTGAGTCTACACAAAACAGACTAGGCAAACAATAAGCAGAAAAGAAAGCATTAAAATTACAGAAGTGTACGTTACTATGTGTGATGGAAGTATTGTTTGAAAATGATGTCACACCTCGTTGGTTTCAACTCAGACGATAAAAATGGCAGTGTAATTTGTATTCATTTACAAAAGGAGGAAGAATTGTGAAATCAGTTTTCTTAATGTAAATTGATGTAACCATAGGTTGTATCCCAGATAAGATATTGCTTCTATAATGACATTATAGCATTCATAATACCCATAAGAAATACAATAAATATATTAGTAACTAAAATGGCAGTGATTGAGTAATGAGCCAAATTAATGATTTATTTAATTGAAACAATTGTAAACAGATGATATTGTTTGTGTGTGTTTAGAATCTTGGTTTAAGCCACATGGTTTCAATTTTCTGAAGCAGTTTATCCAGTAAGATTCCTTTTCAATCCTGGTTTTGAAGCTCTAGCTACAGTTGTGAGGAATTCCAGTTAGTATAATATCACTGAAAGTATATCCAGGGAAAGAGAAGTAATCTGCAACTGGATTTCTGTCATCCAATTAGCTATATGAAGATTGATCGTTTTGTGTAGCTCTTTTGTTTCTGTGACCTACTGAAGGCTGCAGGTCTTTCATGTGATAAGATTGATCCTTTTGTGTAACTCTTTGGTTTCTGTGACCTACTGAAGGCTGCAGGTCTTTCATGTGATAAGATTGGTCCTTTTGTGTAACTCATTGGATTATGTGACCTACTGAAGGCTGCAGGTCTTTCATGTGATAAGATTGATCCTTTTGTGTAACTCTTTGGATTATGTGACCTACTGAAAGCTGCAGGCCTTTCATGTGATAAGATTGATCCTTTTGTGTAACTCGTTGGATTATATGACCTACTGAAGGCTGCAGGTCTTTGATGTGATAAGATTGATCCTTTTGTGTAACTCGTTGGATTATATGACCTACTGAAGGCTGCAGGTCTTTGATGTGATAAGATTGGTCCTTTTGTGTAGCTGTTTGGTTTCTGTGACCTACTGAAGGCTGCAAGTCTTTCATGTGATAAGATTGATCCTTTTGTGTAACTCTTTGGATTATGTGACCTACTGAAGGCTGCAGGTCTTTCATGTGATAAGATTGATCCTTTTGTGTAACTCTTTGGATTATGTGACCTACTGAAGGCTGCAGGCCTTTGATGTGATAAGATTGATCCTTTTGTGTAGCTCTTTGGTTTTTGTGACCTACTGAAGGCTGCAGGTCTTACATGTGATACAATTGATCCTTTTGTGTAGCTCTTTGGTTTCTGTGACCTACTGAAGGCTGCAGGTCTTTCACACGATGAGAGAAAATACATTCTTTCTTTTGCACTTTATGGTTTGGACTGTGTACATGCAACTTATCACTCCTCGCCATGCTAGAGAATGTGTTGGTGTCTATCATATGTTGACAAGCTGTGCACCTTTTATCAAGGACACATGCAAGATAAGGATATAAATTAGAACTTGTCTTGAAGACAGTTCTGCAACAAAATAATGGTCTGTCAAAATAGTTGGTCTTTCATGACAAGTCCATCAATAAATCTGTGAATGGAGAACCTCGTCTTGCAAGACAGTTGGTCTCATAGCATTTGGTCTCTTAAGAAAGGTTGAACTATACTGCCATTTTACATTTCTCATGCGTCGGTTCGAGTCTCGGATTCGGCTAATCTGGTTATGTGAGAAAGCTTGCCAGTAGCTTCTCGTGGTTCGGTGGTTCTTTCCGGGGATTTTCCGGGTTCTTCCTCCACCATTAATACTGGCCGCCATGTATAGCCTATATTGTGCTGAAAAATGGCGTTAAGCCCTACAACAACAACAACAACATTACATTTCTCAGTCTGTATGATTAAAGTATGTTCATTCTACCATACCTAGATTGCTCGAACATTCACAGTCCTAAAAATGACAGACAAGCGAATTGTGAGAGCTTTACGTGAACGGGACAAGGTGGAAGGTGCTTTGGCAAGGTATGTTTTTTCAAAGACAACTCAGTGTCTTTGGCAACAATTTTTTCTGTAGTGCTGTTTTAATAGCTATATCAGAATACTGACATATCAGCTGGTGATAGCCAGTCTTTAATTATAAATCAGTGTTTTAATTTACATTGTGTTCTTCTCAGGTAAAAAAGTACCAACTTGTTCACCTCTTTTTTATGTATCTTGCAACAGGTGAAAGGGATTACAGATGAAAGGGATTAATACATGTGAAGGAAATTTATATGTTGGCAAGCCAGTAAAGGGTTAAACATAATATAAACTTCTAGATAATGACCACTAAATTTTTAAAAAGCAGTTTTAAATATAAAAAATTAATTTCCATTCAGCTGTTTATTAGTCTTATATACTAATATTTCAGAAAGATATGTCAGTATTTGATTAAGTCATAGATAATAACAATATGAAAATATAGTAACTTTGTGATAGCCCTACATTTGCTGACAAATTTGCCCCATCTCAGTGTCACATTTAGTTAAAGAAAAATCCACTGACAAATGGAAAATCATTATAGTGATGGGCTTAGTGCATGTTATTAACATTTCCTGAATTGCTATCATGTAGTATTTCTTTTTAAAAAATATAATGTTTGGAGTGTGCTAATGATTTTAACAAATGAATGGACATGGGATTAATGTATTGACGTTGTGAGGAAAAGCTGGTTTATAATTTTTACATTAATCATATTGGTGTGTTTTGTGCTACATGCTCTGTCAAGTTTACTTGATTTTAGTTGTTTGTTCATTTCTTCAAAAAAGAAATATTGTCCCTGTAGTTGTTAGTAATCAGAACATGGCATTCACTGTATTTGAATATGAAGGGAAATGTGAAGAAAAACATGACATTTAATATAAAGTAATACAAAGAGTCAGATTACTAATTTGTTTTCATATTTCTTTGATTTGTATTTAACTTTACAGTAAGTAGAAGTATATTTTTATTTCTTTGAAAGTATATTATAACTCACACATTCTTGTATCATAAATGATATACTGTACATATTTGCTTGAAACCTGATTCCAATGGTAAACAACATAGGCCCTGATCTGACATTGCATAATATACCAGGAGATCAGGGTCTATATAGTTTGTTCTGTTGATTACAGGCAGATATGAATGGTACCATTTACACCACTCCCTTGATAACTCACACCCAGAAAACTTGCAAATCTGCTTTTAATGCAGTGTCAGGCATAGGTCCCATTTTTGTAATCCATAAAAATACGAATTGGTCTCTATTTGTTCAATGAGAAGAAGATTGCAACTAAAATTAGTAATATGACCTTGATATATCGATTGTTTTATCATCAAATATGGATGTTACTAAAATTAGTAATATGACCTTGATATATCGATTGTATTATCATCAAATATGGATGTTACTAAAATTAGTAATATGACCTTGATATATCGATTGTTTTATCATCAAATATGGATGTTACTAAAATTAGTAATATGACCTTGATATATCGATTGTTTTATCATCAAATATGGATGTTACTAAAATTAGTAATATGACTTTGATATATCGATTGTTTTATCATCAAATATGGATGTTACTAAAATTAGTAATATGACCTTGATATATCGATTGTTTTATCATCAAAAATGGTTGTTACTTGCAGAAAATTTAGAATTATCATCATAAAATTAACAAGTTTTAAGAAGATTTTTAGGGAAAAATATTTTCTTAATGCTTAGTAAATAAAAACATATCTTGAAAGAGCATTCATTGAAAAATGCTGGTAAATGCTAACAGGTGCATCTTTAAGAGAAATAAACATAACTGAAGAAGTCTTGTCGGGTGAAAATTCTTGTTTCAGTCTCAAAATTTTGTTTCATTGTAATCATGGTTAGTTCTCTTGTATTCAAACATGAATAGGGCCATTCAGCTATCACATCAATGCATGCAAGCTCTTCTTTGAGAACCTAGTTAAAGGATGACTTTATTTTGATCTACAACTTTTGGGAAATGTTTGTTGCATTGTAATAGTTGATTAAAATTGAGCTGCTTTGTATTATCTTATTAACTGTTGTTTTCCCCAGGTTTTTAACTTGTTAGAGTATAACTTACATTTTTGATTGAGTCTGAACAACCTGCATTATACACATTGATGCGTACTCACTGTTTGTGTTTGATAGAATAAAAGTTTTGATTTTGATTTATAGTTATCTTTTTCATAAGCTAGATCTAAATCAGAAGTAATATTTCTAAAGTTATCTGCCAGTACAAAGTCCTTAGTTTGCAAAGGCAGCACTCACTTTGATTTCACAGTTGACATTCCTTTTGATCGAGCTGCACATTTGATACTTGTTCAGTACCATGCAGAGTCCATATTCAATTAACAGAGTTTATTTGAACTCCCTGTGATCATGCCACACAGTTGACACCTGTTTCTTTTTGTGGCATATAATTTAATAGGTTTCACAAATATATGCTGAAAGTGTAACTTACTGAGCCCAAGCTAAGTCTGCACATAACACTTGCAGATGACAACAAAGATGACAAATCAGAATTGGACAATGATTATGATGACCAGGATCAATTCTTGTGTTTTGTGCCAGGTGATATTAGCAATATTTATGGGATACAATGAATCACGAAAGTGTGCATTTGACTTTCATTGTTTAGTCTTAAAACGTATGAATTAACATATGGCATATTGGGAATTGGATCAATCAGTCTGGGCTACTATATTTATACTGGTATGAATCCTGTAATTGAATTTTCATATAATTGGATTTAAAATGTCAAGCATTATGGAATTAATGGACTTAATTAAATGATGGATAAGTGTAACATGTCAAATTATTTGCAACATATTCCACTCAGTAATATATGTATTTATTTTACACTGGTTTTATCTTTATTTTCCTTCACTATCATGGTCTGTTGTTCTGGACCTCATTGTGCCTGAGGTATTGAGGGGGAGGTGTTTATTCTTTTTTGTATCAGCTTCAGATCTTACACAGTTTTATATAATTTCACTAAATCTTGCTTTTTAAGGGAGATGTATTTATTTTTTTATATCATTCAAGATGCCAACACAGTTTTATATAATTTCACTAAATCTTGCTTTTTAAGGGAGATGTATTTATTTTTTTATATCATTCAAGGCACCTACTTAATTTTAGGTTCATGTTATAGTGATTCTTGTCATTGAGCAAAATCTTGCCTCTTAGATGCAAAAATTTATTTAGACTTGAGGGAAAAAGATTAAACCTTCCACATGTCTAATTGGGGTAGGAAAGTTCAATACCATGATATACATTACTTCATTTTCATTCACTTTTGTTCTCTTGATAGCCTAGAGCATTTGAACTGTCAGATATACTTCAGTTTGGAACTTAAGTTTCATGTTAAACTTCTTAACTCCGATCTCTTAAGAAAACTTATTTAGGTCCATTTTTATTAAGTTCAAAATATCATGATGCATAAACAGTTAAATCTCATATTCATTTTACTGAAAGAATACATTATATCCATTTTTTCCTTCTGCCTTGATTCAATACAGAGATCATACATAGATAACATGTATCCAAATATTGCTGAAATGTGAGGGAAAATTTTGACCTGAAGAAATTGTAGGGGATTCAATGATTTAAAGGTTGCTCAGGCAATCATTTGCAATTAGTAAAATGCATATTGTAACAAAAATGAGTTTTCAGGCAATACAAATTAAAATATTGGCAAAATTACAGCCATTGTACTGATGCACTGGTATCATACATGTATTGTACATGTATGATAGGAATGAATAATGCAGTGAAATAACTGCATACAGTTGGCAAGTAAAATTTCAGTACTTCTTGAAAACTGGTTGCATATTAGTCATGCAAACTGCCCTATGGAAATTTAAATTATTATTATTTTTAAATGTTGAGCTGATTTTAAATGTATCATTTTAGTACAATAATAGTCAAAATGAATCATCTATGATATGAAGGTTTCAAACATGCAAATCATTTCTAATATTTCAAAGAATTTGGGAGCTATTTACCTGCTAGATTACCTTCATGTCATTCAAGTGAAAGAGGATTGCTGATTTGTGTCATACAGATTGGAAATCTGCTTGTACACGAAAATGTCTTTTTGTATTCATCAAAATTTGCTAATTAGCTATTTTTTACTTAAACCCAACATTTTAAATTTGTACTGTCCTTCCTGGAATCATTTTGAATAAAGTACTATTTCAAAAACCTGGTAACATCACTAGATCAGCACATACCAGTGTTCATTAAACCTTTATCCATAAAATGTAATAGTTTTTGGCAATATGATGCTCTTAATAAAGAATCACCACAAAATACCTGAGTATAAAACATTCCTCTGCTTCCTAATATTCAGGAATTGCTTTTGCACATGTTATTATATGATTAGAAATCACATGTGTTTTCTGTATTACATTGATATTATCTGATCTACTTTGTCATCAGATACAGAAAAACTACAGGTGTCTTTTGTGTAATAATAACATCTGATATATTTCATTGCTAAAGGAGTGAGGTGAAGGATGTCATCAAGGTTGGAGATTGTTTGTTTTTGAATATCTTTTTCATTTTTTTTTTCAAACTCAGTTTACATCAACATCTTCTGCAATCATGGTACATAATTGGGTTATCAGATAGGTTAGCTTGGGTGGCAAATGAATGAATTATGTTAGCCACCAAAAGGTAGGGCAACAAAAATAAACAATATATATATAACTTAAGTCTTGAACCATGCACTTAGATGTGGAAGCAAAAATGGTGATGTAAGCTGCTTCTCATTGATTCTGGGTATTCTTTTCTTCCTGTCTCTTGCCTCTTCTTCATCTGTACCATAGCTCACCCTGGTTTTTTTCTCCAGCGCTTTCAGAAGGGGTGTCTTGATTTGGTCCTATTCAACCAGTCATCTTTATGTTTGTCCATCTGAAACGAGGTTAGCAAGATTGTGCAAAAAAACACCCCGTGTAGACAAATGAAATATTGCCATTAATTTTTAATGCAAATGTAGATGACATGATTGGATTTTCAAACCATTACAGAATCTTTAAGTTTTGTTAAATTTTTTTGAACATTTTGGATTACAACTTGTGAAGTCCTTAATTGTTATCATGATTAGGCCAAAACCACTTGAAGTTGATGACTAAAATTTTGTATTCATATATAAATAACCTGATTAGATTGTCATTCCATTACAGGAATTTAAAATATATATATATCTTTTGTTTTTGCAGTGGACCCATAAACATTCTCACACATAAACCTTGTTGTAACACTTTTTTATGTCCCTTTTTGAAAAGTCAGGTGCACTTTTGTATGTGCTTGGTTTTAAATCTGGTCCAAGTGCAAACAAAATAAACCCAGATCTGCCATCACATAACATGCCAGCAGATCAGGGTTTGTGTTATTTGTTTTACTTATTAGTCCTAAACAGACTGCATAGACCCTGATCTGCCAGTACATTTTGTGATAGCAGATCCAAGTATGTGCAGGTAGTGTTTGTTGGAAACTATTTTTGTGCAGATTGTTTTTTTAGGTCACCAACTAGAAACTAATCTAGTATTTTTAATCCGATGTCTACTTAGTAGGCTGGAACTACTAGTATGACAGATAATGCTTTGTACTTAAGTCAATATTTGCACAGATTCAAGAAATGTGCAAGATTTGTTTTATTTTGGCAATTCTCAGAGCTGATTTTCGTAAGGAGTAAACCAGTTGAAATTCATATATAATTGTGTGACTCTTCTGTATGAGCATTGCATTATGGGTACATTTTTTGTTTCGTTCTGTATGAGCTGGAGTCATTGCATTATGGGTACATTTTTTTGTTTCCTTCTTACGAGGTGGAGTCATTGCATTATGGGTACATATTTTTGTTTCCTTAATTTTAAATCTGTTCTGCATTTGACAAAATCAATACACAAGGGTAAGCCATATAAGATAAACCACTTCAGCTTCAGCAGAGATAAATGAATTTGTTGATAAATGTATAGTTATCTAGCTGTTTGATATTTATTGATATAGCCATTTTTCCAAGAAAATAATTTACAAATTCCCACTGAACAAAATTTGTGAAACCCACTTGTAATGATGTTGTCCAGCCATCAGTTATCTGGTTTCTGCATGATGACTTTACTGGGAATTGTAGGATTTTAACAAAACTGGTATGCAGCTTTACAAAGACATTTCCAAAATGTTAATCAGACATGCTTAGCACTGTGCCAGTGAGAGACTTAGTGAATAGGTGGATCACATTATGTAATCCTTGACTATATGCAGGCAGGAATTGTTACAACAACCTGGACTAAAATATTGGAAATATGTAGTAATATTGAGCCCAAATATCCCAGAAATTACTCCTTTGATTTTTCTAAAATTTTGCAGATTACCTTATTATTACCTTTGTTTAAGTAATAAGTCTATAAAATACATATTTATTTGTACATTGGAAAAGAAAATTTCTTGTGTAAAAAACATGGGTGGCACTTAGAGAAAATTTTAGAAAGGTCCATTTAGGTTATATTCTATAATTTCACACTTTGCATTTTTTTTTTTGGTTTTTTTAAAGAAAAAGAATTTCCATGTTTTTCTCATTGGTTATTCTGATTATTTAAAAAGGACCTTGTATATCTCAGGTATTGTTGAAATAATTTTTTGTTCTCTTTATTTTGGTGTATGATTCATTGGTGTAATTTGGGTTATAGACTACTCAGATTGGCTTTACTTAAAATGTGCACCTCTCAAAAGATTGCTTGCTCCACTTGGTTATTTTCACATCCTGGACTTCAAAAATAAATGAGCTGATAACTTTTGTTTGACGTTTTAGATATTTTGTAATTCATATAGTGCTCTTTCGGAAGCTGGCATCGTCTACTGTGCAAAATTAATTTTCCCATACTTTCAGACTAGTTCAGGCTCTTTTTTTGAGCATATGGGAGCAGCCATTTTATCTATAATTACCAAACGTCAAGAAATTTCAGTCACAGTACTTGAAAGTAGCATAGAGGTATGACAACATTCTCTCCACTGTGCATGTTGCCAATGTAAAAAACTTCACCTTATACCAGTCCCTGTCTCAGAAGTATGTAATAACTGTAGAACTTCAAATGACTGATTTCAAACATTTTATGTCTTGATTTAGAGAAGTTGTTACCCCTGATGGCCCATCTTCCTAATTTTCATTTCTTCATATTTACCATTGAATTACTGGATTTCAACCATTTTTGGTATCCAGCTGAACTTTAGCATTGATAGCTGGATGTCAACCAAATTTGCAATGTAGCTTAACTTTATCAGTGATAGCTGGATCTCAACCAGATATAACTGTGTGCAGTTCTATATTGAAGAGACACTAATTGAGTTTGATATCCATCATTTCATAAAATCATTGGATTTATGCCCCCCTAATTGCCTGTCCTTATCACTTTATGTGATTTAACTTTTGTCAAGTTTGTTGATTTAAACGTACACTGGCTTATGGCTTTTTTTTATGAGACCCTGAATTTGTTTTCTTGCATTCCATCATGACTTTTAATGGAGTTATGTTATCTGATTGCTTAGCCTCCTAACTTTTATTTCCATTTTTTTACCATGGATGGTTGGGTTTCAGCCAAATTTGGTATGCAGTTCTATATTAAAGCAATACTGAATGAGTTTGATTCTAGCATTTCACAAAATTATTTGTAGCAATTATGCCTTGATTGCTTGACTTTCTGACACTAGTTTACATGACTTAATTTAAAGCAAGATTTGTCTCATTGAAACAGATTGGTGAATGGCTTTATCTTGACGAGAACTTGAATGAATTTGATTTCTATCTCTCCAGAAATCATTTACAGGAGTTATGCTCTTTGATTGTTCATCCTCTTTGCTATGGTTCCACATCATAACCTTTTCATGGATTGTTGGATTTAAACCTAATTTGGCTTATGGCTTTATATTGACGAGACCTTTGATGTATTCATTTTCAAGCACTACACTATGTCATTTACAGGACATTTCAGTTTCAAGCACTACACTATGTCATTTACAGGACTTTTGTTTCCTGAATGCCTATTGTCCTGACTTTGGCTTTTTTAGTGCAACTTTGGCAATGATTGTTGGACTTAATCCAATTTTGGCATGCATATTTATATTGAAGAGATCTTGGGTTTGAGTTTCAGCATTCAACAGGATCATTTAGAGGAGTTATTCCCCCTGATTTTCCACCCTTCTAGGTTTGTTTCTGCATCATAACTGTGCCAAAATTATTTGAAATTTAATAAAAATGTAACATGCATCATTATGTTAATGAAACATTTAATAAGTTTGATTTCTAGCAATCCATTACATTATTTACAGGAGATATGACCCTCTGATTGTCTGTCCTTTTGTCTGTGATTTCCAATACATCACCTTACCAAGGATTATTGTACAGATGAGTCAGATTTCCAGCATTTGATGTCATTTTTTAGAGGGGTTATGGCCCCATAATGCCCATTCTCCTAGCGTTTTTTCCTGAAACAAGTTCTTTTGTTTAAGACTATGCCAAATAAATTGTAATAAAGTTTGTGATACACCTAACATTGACAGTTTTAGTTCATCAAGAAATATTTATCATATCATATCAACAATGGAAAATCTACAAAAATATTGTTCTTACCAGGTTTTCCCAGGTTCTTCCACCTGTTATATTGTCCATCATGTGTTGTCTAGCTTGCTCTAAGAAATATTGTTAAACCCAAAACAACAACAACAACAATAAGAACATAAATTTAGAATTTCAGAGTATATGGACTTAGAACAATGCCAAATGTTAGAAGTTACCAATGAGATAATTTGGCAGGAAATTTCTTTTTTTTTCCTCAAAGAATAAAAGCAAAATCACTACTGTAATTGTTGCTGGGCTTATGTTCTCTACGTTCTGATGTATTGGTTTGTTCCTAGACCATAGTCCTTGTGTTGCAGGATTTTGATGAATAACCACTTGCTCCAGCATGGCACATCTTTTCTTCCTATGCACCAGAGATCTAACTCTTAATCACATTGCTATATAATAACAACTATTTCACACAATTGTCTATACAGAAAATTTGTAAACCTAGGAAATAGTGATTGCACCAAAACTAGAAATTTCCGTGTAGTTGTTGCATAATTTGTGCATTGATTGTTATCACAAGATATAGACACCTTTAGGTTGATTCATCTGATGTAGAAGGTAGAAATTAGCATTTACTTATACCTTAGAAAATATTGTATTTCATACCATATATATAGTAGTCATATACAAGTCAAACTGCAAAACAACACAGATCCTGATCTGCCATTGCATAATGCACCAACAGACCAGGGCCCATGTTCTTTGTTCTACTGGTTGCTCCTAACAAAGTGCACAGATCCAGGTCTGCCAGCACATTATGCAATGGAAGATCTGGGTCTGTGCAGTTTGCAGTTTGACTTGTATGCGAGTATATGTAGTATAAACTGCAAAGAGCATAGACCCTGATCTGCCATAGCATAATGTTCCAACAGGTCAGGGTCCATGTTCTTTGTTCTATTGTTTACTCCTAACAAACCACATAGATCCTGATCTGCCATTGCATGATGTTCCAACAGGTCAGGGTCCATGTTCTTTGTTCTATTGTTTGCACCTAACAAACTGCACAGACTCAGATCTGCCAGTGCATTAGGCGAAAGCAGATCTGGGTCTGTATTGCTTGCAGTTTGACAACTAATAAAAGACTATATTTGGCATAGAATGACTTGAATCTTATTATTACCTGGCATTGATCAGAAAAGAAAAGAAAAAAGTTATATTTAAGTAGAATGTGAACAGTGAAGTATAAGATGTGTATGCATGGTAAACATATGCAGAAGGTAGTCAAGTATAAAATTTGTATGCATGATAAATGTATGCAGAAAGTGAACAGCCAGGTGTGCATGATAAATTAAGAAATCTCTAGTCTGTAATGTGGTTCAGTTAAATACCCAAAAATATTTCCAACAAACACTGCCTGCAACTGATACTCACAGACACACCTTGTACTTTTGTATGGCCCAGCATGGGCATATAGAAATCCTTGTGTCTCTTCATTCATCTCTGTATCCATCCATCCTGCACACAGTCTGATGAACACAACTAATCCTAAAGTTTGTAATGGATGCAATAAAATTTGGTAAACATTATTGTCATTATATATTCAATATCTCCTGTGGACAGTGTTATAAGGATTGAGTACTGTATTTCTGTGAGCAACTTAATCACTATTCCTCTGGTATTAATTCTATGAAATTACTTAAATTGTCTGCCAAAACTATGATTTGCAGCATATTAGTTCACAGTGGCATGTCTTCTTCTGTGATATTTTAATAGTGAAAAAGTGTTTTTCAGGTAAATAATAAAGAAGGACTGAACTAAGCATCGATCCTATGCTTTGTCTGGAAAGTTCTTACCTTGACCCCCAATTAGGTTGCAGTGACCTACATAGGTGTATTAGTTTTTTTGGTAGCAAGTAAAATATGCTGCTCATATTATAATGGAATGTATTCTTCATTCTTTTCTGCTGCTAGATTTCATTTCTGGAATGGTTTTTGTTATGAGAAGTTTAGTCAAAGCAATATTTATGAAACAGGGAACCAGTTTGTGACTGGTGCACAAATAATGTTTTTAGAAATGTTTGTGTGGTCAGATTTAAATCAGAATATACAATAATGCAGTAGGTTGATAGGGAAAAATTGCAGATTAATTTTATATGTCCTACAGTTTGTAAAATATTGCTGTAGTGATGTTTTTGTAATTTTCTACCTGGGGGAGGGGTATCAATTTGAGAAATGATGAAAGAAGCACATTAAAGTTTTGAAAAGCATTCATTATGAGAGCAATGGTTAAGTCAGCTGACTTGAAATTTGCATTGATATAAATAGCTTATTTTCATGGGCAGCACTTTCAGTTGCTTGTATGAAGTTCCATAAAATACAAATGTTACAAAACGCAAAATTTTCCTAAGGCTTTCAGTTAAACTTTTTCCTCACTCTTCAACACTTTCCCAAAATCACAAGCTATTTTCATTGATTTTCTGTCTAATACAATAATCTTTGCATTTGAATTCAGTAATATGCTGTTTATTTATTCTCTGCTTAATACTTCAAGCGTTTGAATTTAATAAGACATTCTCTTGCATGTACTGCACAGGGCTTGTGAAGATTTCTTGCATGGGTTGCACCAAGTTTGTACTGTATCCCAGCTGATAACAGATGCTTATACTGAACAGTCAGTCAGCTTGTACTGATGAATATATTTGCTGCTGCTTTTATTTATAATTTAATCATCATGGAATTTAACAGGCAATTTGTTTTATCTGGCCTGCATTTTGCTGCTGATGAGACCTAGGTTGCATGTATAGGTCACAGCAGGGGTGGCAGATCAACAATTTTCAGATTCAGCGTTATAGGTTTGAAAGTCACATCACTTTTATATTTTTTGTTCTAGGCAGCTGAAACTTACACACATTATTGATGTATGGTGAGAGTTTTGTATGATGAAATGCCAGGATTCTTGAAATACTTGCATTAGGACATAGTAGTATCATCACAACCATGTTCACCAACAAAATATGACTCTTCATGGAACTCTTATAAATTTGATTTTAAATGTAAAGGTCATGTATGGAGGTCATGTTTTAATGTAGTTCTAAATCTTCCATACCCAACAGCAGTATTTGTTATTATTATTATAAAATTCAGCAGCTTAGTTTTAAAAATTGCTCATATTGTTACTAAAGTTTGGAACAGGCATAACTGTATATACTCGTTTATAAGACAAGTTTATTTACAAACTGCACAGACCCAGATCTGCTGTCACATAATGCATCATTAGATTTGTGTCTTTGCATTTGTTAAGAGTAATCATTAGAACAAACAACAAACAAGAAGCCTGATCTGCAGGTGCATTTTTCTACGACAGATCGGGATCTTTGTTGTTTGTAGTTTGACTTGACTTACAAGCAAGTATATAGAGTACTTCCTTAAGATATTTGTGTGGAAATGTCATCTAATGGGAACAAAGAATCATTAAGTAGAGATTTCAGTCAGAGAGATTTGCAATAGGCTAAATAGACTTTTTTTTGAAAATGTAAGAAACTGAAATACTAATGCTTCACCTACATCTTACTTCACTTGAACAGTACTGTTTTGTTATGAAAAACGAGGAGTAAAATAACAATAATTTGCATAAGCATCTTTTCTGTTGAAGCAATTTAGCAGAATACCAGGTAATAGTTCTAATAGAGCAGACTCAAATAGTCAAATTAAAAAATTTAAAAACAACAGCAAGAAATGGCTGATATATATTACATGCTAGAGAACTGATGAATGATGAGTATGATACTAATGATAATGGTGATGATATTTCTGATGATTGTAATATCAGCTAACTCTAAAGTGAAGTAATAAAACAATGATGAATAACTGCATTGATGAGAAAGAAGAAATGTCATCAAAAGAAGTGATAATATAAATTAACCTATTATTAACTGGAAAACTAGGAATATCCTCCAATGCAAGATCATTTTTTTGTACCTCCTCATTTTTTGTACCTCTTTTTCACAGAGAATCAAGGAAAGCATTGAAAATTCTCGAAAGCCTAATGGGGGTAGCTACTCCTCATGGGAGAAAGTCGATGATGTCCACTCCACATGGCCAAAGTCCAGTCAAACAGTACACACCAACAGTGACCACGTGAGGCTACTTGGTCTGATAGGCTATAAAATGGAACATGACTACTAGAGAATTCTGGGAAATTTCTTTTTCCAAAGCACGCGAAACTTAGCAGAGCTCACTTTGGAATTATTTCATCCTTGTTGAAATTAAATAGGGCTACTGTGAATTCTTGTAACAAAAAATACAGTCACTGCACTTAGGTTAAAGTTAATTTAAGTTTATTTGTCCCTTGTTACAAGTTTACTCATTAGAAGGTGAGTGTGATATTGGATTCCATTAGATTATGTAATAGCAATATATATACAACACAATACATTTGTGTGGATCCCTTGAACAGAGTTTATGAGGGGGGAACTCTGTATCTATCACCTGGGTTGTGGTTGGGGAGGGAGAAGTATCCAATTACATTGTGATCTGTATACTGTGTATAATGTTCCCTCAGATAAGGTGACCTTGTCAGGGTGTAAGCCAGTATAAGGTGACCTCATCAAGGTGTACCCCAATAAAAGGTGACCTAAACAAGGTATACCCCATTATAAGGTGACATCATCAAGGAATACCCCAGTATAAGGTGACCTCATCAAGGTATACACCATTACAAGGTGACCTCATCAAGGTATACCACAGTATAAAGTGACCTCATCAAGGTGTACCCCAGTATAAGCTGATCTGATCAAGCCATGTCCCAGTATAAGGTGATTTGACCAATGTACCCCCACAAAAGGTGACCTCACCAACATGTGCTCCAGCATAAGGTGTCTTCATCAAGGTATACCCCATCATAAGGTTGCCTTATCAAGGTGTACCCCATTATAAGGTGACCTCATCAAGGTATACCCTTGTATAAGGTGACCTCATGAAGTTATAACCCATTATAAGGTGACCTGATCAAGGTGTACCCCAGTATAAGGTGACCTCATCAGGGTGTACCCAAGTATAAGCTGACCTCATCAAGGTATACCCCAGTAGAAGTTGACCTCACCAAGGTGTACCCCATTATAAGGTGACCTCATTAAGGTATACCCTTGTATAAGGTGACCTCATCAAGTTATAACCCATTATAAGGTGACCTCATCAGGGTGTACCTTAATATAAGGTGATCTCATCAAGGTTTACCCCAGTATAAGGTGACGTCATCAGGATGTACCCGAGTATAAGCTGACCTCATCAAGGTGTACACCAGTATAAGGTGACCTCACTAATAACAGTACACTTGTATAGCTCTTGGATATCATTATAGTGAGGGATAACAGTACTGTTTCGTATATATTTGCATACAAGTCAGATTCAGCTGCAAAATACATAGACACAGATCCGCCATTGCATGATGCACTAGCAGATCTGAGTCAATGATGTTAGGATTAATCAGTTCAAAGAATAACATACCCTTATTTTCTGGTGCATTATGCAATGGCAGATCAGGGGCTATGTTGTTTGAAATCAGTCGTAACTTGTAAGCAGTTATATATGGTAGTAGTATATGTACTACAATATCAGCTTGCGGATGGTATTGACCCAACAGTAAACAGTGGATGGTATTGACCCAACAGTAAACAGTGCAGATCTAGATTTGCCATCATAAAACAAGTCATCAGATCAGGGCACCCCCTGTTCACTGTCAATTTTGATTTGATTTTGCATTAAACATTTACTGTTCAGCTTGAAACGACATGATTATTTCATTTTGACATCATCGTTATGCCACTTTTTATCTTGGTATATATCATATAGCTATGAACTCTGGGAAAAATTTTTGACATAAAATAACATGGTTGAAATTTTTTATCTCTTAATGAATAATGAAAATTAAAATTTGTTAAACAGTTTTAATAATTACAGTAACAATTCTGTGAAAGTAATGGTAAAGTCAACAAACAGTGTATGAGACCTTTTGAAATTGTTAACAATTTACAACCTGCCATAAACCTGTTGCAAAAAAACTGTTGTGATCTAAATAATCATTACATTCCGATAAAAAACTCACTGACCAACAGGTCTTTGTGTAATTTATTGGAGGAGTCTGTTATCTTGTAAAATCTTGCTCTATCCAATTTGCAGTTGAACCTAACTTATAAGTGATTGTGTATGGTAACCCTCTCCAACTCACTGCCAGCGTTGGACATAGCTTCATTGTGTCTTAGTAAATTAATATAAAACAACTGTAGTACCAGAAAAAAACTGACTTTAATTAGACAATTTTACACCAACTTGTATCAAAAATGTTCACCTAATTATACTCTTTTGTACGTTATATCCTAGTTTACATATTTCATAATATGAAAATTATTATAAATGTTTTGTGTACTTTCAAGATTTATTTCACTGTAGCTACATTTCTGAAGTAAAAAATGAATTTTACTTTTAGAGGAATCAATATTTCATTGGTTTGAGTAGTCTTTTGTTTTGTATTGAATGTAAATTAAACATGATTATGTGACATTTTTATAAAATTCACTTTTAATGATTTTTAATATTATGCCAACTAACCATTTAATAACAGAGAAATATCTATGTTTTTCCTAATGTTAACTTTTCATTACTGAATCTTGATTGTTGACTGAACTATGATCCTGTTGTACCTGTTGATTGAATTTATACTTGGATATATTGTTAAGAATTGAAGGAATAGAAATTAGTGAGAAATTGTTGCCAAAGCATGAATTTCATCTTCTTGCACCTATGGATACACTCTATCACTGTACATAGAATTGTAGACTCAGGAGTGAAAATCATTAACAGAAATCCATGCAGATTTGTCAGTGACACGCAAAATAGCAGAAAGGCATGTAGATATGTCAATGACGTACAAAATAGCAGAAATCCATGTAGATTTGTCAGTGACATACAAAATAACAGAAATCCATGTGGATTTGTCAGTGACACACAAAATAGCAGAAATCCATGTAGATTTGTCAGTGACATGCAAAATAGCAGAAAGGCATGTAGATATGTCAGTAACATACAAAATAGCAGAAATCCATGTAGATTTGTCAGTGACATACAAAATAACAGAAATCCACGTGGATTTGTCAGTGACACACAAAATAGCAGAAATCCATGTAGATTTGTCAGTGACACACAACGGAGCAGAAAGGCATGTAGATTTGTCAGTGGCGTACAAAATAGCAGAAATCCATGTAGATATGTCAGTGACATACAAAATAACAGAAATCCATGTGGATTTGTCAGTGACATACAAAATAACAGAAATCCATGTGGATTTGTCAGTGACACACAAAATAGCAGAAATCCATGTAGATCTGTCAGCAACACACAACAGAGCAGAAAGGCGTGTAGATTTGTCAGTGGCGTACAGAATAGCAGAAATCCATGTAGATATGTCAGTGACATACAGAATAACAGAAATCCATGTGGATTTGTCAGTGACATACAAAATAATAGAAATCCATGTGGATTTGTCAGTGACACACAAAATAGCAGAAATCCATATAGATTTGTCAGCAACACAAAACAGAGCAGAAAGGCATGCAGATTTGTCAGTGACATATAGAATAGCAGAAATCCATGTAGATTTGTCAATGACACACAACAGCAGAAACTCGTGTAGATTTGTTAGTAACATACAAAATAGCAGAAATCCATGTAGATTTGTCAGTGACACACAACAGAGTAGAAATTCATGTAGATTTGTCAGCAACATACAAAAATAGCAGAAACTCATGTAGATTTGTAAGTGACACACAACAGAACAAAAAGGCATGTAAATTTGTCAGTGACATACAAAATAGCAGAAATTCATGTAAGTGACACATGCTCTGCCACACCTCAGGTGATAAGAGGCTTATGTTTTTTTGTATGCCCACCAAAGGCAGAGCGCATAATGCTAGGGCATTGTCTATCTCTACATCCAGCAACCATCTCCCTGTTTATCAGTTACCTTTTTTGTTATGCACTTTAACTTTAGTTATACACTATCTACCTTTTTACCAAATTTTGTTCACCTCTGTCTGCATGGGTTCGAGTCTTGGATTCAGCTAATGTGGGTATGTGAGAAAGTTTGCCAGAAATTTATCATGGGTCGATGGTTCTTTCCAGGGTTTTCCTGGGTTCTTCCTCCACCATTAATTCTGGCCACTATGTATAGTGTATGGTGTGCTGAAAAATGGCATTAAATCCTACAACAACAACAACAACGAAATTTTGTGGGTGACTTACACTTGGGGTAAGAAAGAAACCTATTGATTTTGGGTTAGTAATGTCCAAGGTCAGAATCACTATGACTGAAAGAATGAAATGACATCACAGACCTGGACCAAGCTTTCTACATGGCTTGCACTTGGGGTAAGGAAGAGCCTGACAGTTTTTGTGTTAAAGGTAAAAATAACTGTAGTTCTACATCACAGATCCAGACTAAACTTTGTCGATGATTTGCACTTTGAGAAATGAGAAGTCTGTTGATTTGGGGGGTCATAAGGTCATAGGTCAAGGTGATTGAAAACTAAGAATTGGTTCTGCACAAAACCTTCAGTTCTCAACCATGTACCTTTTGGATAACTACTTTAGGTTTGGAAGCCTATGCATATTTGGGGTCAAAAAATGAAAGGTGATGATTTCTGTGACTGGAAGAATAATATTATTTTTCACATAATAACATTTTATTTGTAGACCATGTACCTTCAATAACATTTGTGGAATGCTTAAACTTAAGGCAAGAAAGAGGTCTTTTGATATGTGGTCAAAATGTGAAAGATCAGGATCACTGTGTCTCCAAGAAAAATATTTTAGATTTTACACAGCAAATTTGCTTCCATTCTTCATAGTAACTTTCCTTCCAGAGTAAGTTCTTTGACAAAACTTCTGTAAATGTCAAGGTCATTGCAAGTCTAATAAGAAATAATGATTTCTTCACAGTAAATTTAATTCAGGATTGTGTACCATGCCCAAATTCAAGGTCATTGAGACCCACTGTGCAGTAATTTCCTGAGTTAACAATGTCCTATGAGTGCTTACTTAGAGGACTACTAGACACAGGGCAGGCATGTAATGTACCATTCACAGTACTTTTTGTTGTCAGTGGTGTATAAACACCAAGGGCACATCATGTTATAATTTCAGTATTTTTGAAAAATGAATCTGCATAACCTATTCTTTATAAAATTATTGTATCTTTTGATACAGTTGGACAAAAAATACCTTAATGATCATACATCCAGTCTGTTTTGGCAGAACCAATAATTTTAATTTTTCTTTGCTTCTGTTATATACATGTACTGTAACAGATATGTCATACATGTTATATGATTTGTTATAATCACAAATGTCTGTAAAAGATATAAATCTCTAAAAATAAACTTGATTTCATAAAAGTCTGCTAACATGAACATTGTACATGTCCAATCAGCCAAACTGACAACTTTAAATTCCAGTAAACCATTTCTAAAAATATAACCTTGAGACATTTTTTAATGATTACTGGGTATACCAGGTGAATATGAATGGCAACTGCTATGCCAATAAAGCCATTCTAATAAAGCCTTTTTATACTGACAAACTCTGTAATATGGACAGAATTTTGAGTCTCAACAGTGTTAAGTCTAGACACGCTTCACTGTACTCTCTTTTAAGTCAAATCCAATTGCAAACGGCATGGACACTGATCTGCCATTGCATAATGTTCCAGCAGATTGGGGTCTCTTTTGTTTGTTCTGCTGATTACTCCAAAGAAACTGCATAGACCTTGATCAACTGCTGCATTATTTGATGGTAGATCTGGGTCTGTGCAGCTTGCAGTTGGACTCATAAGTGATTATGGATGGTAATTAACATATTAGGCAAAAGACTTTTAAGTATTTATATCACTGGGATGGTAAGAATGCCTTTTGGTGCATCCCCCTTGCTGCATCAAACAATATTTCTATTTCCACTCTCCATTGTTCCATTTCACTCTCAACACCTAAGATTACCCAGTGTTGGGGATTTTCCTATGCTTCCTATTTCATGGCATCGAGAATGACCTGATTGTGATTAATGTCAGATACTAAGGAGTCAGCTTAGCATTGATTTTTTTATACAATCACACCAGTAAGGTAATTAACTGTAATTATAAGAATTATGTCACAGCAATATTATAATTAACTGTTATAAGAATTATATCACATATATTGTAATTAACTGTTATCAGAATTAATTCACACCTGTATTATATTTAACTGTAATTATAGCAATTCACACCTGTATTGTAATTAACTGTTATAAGAATTAAGCTTGCTCAGCGCCAGTGGATTAATTACAACACTGTAATGACTGTTTATGAAATCAACAACCTAACTCCTGCATGTTTTTAATTCTCTTTTGAAATCTTTGACACACATTGTCTTAATCTATGGTTTATCTCAGGACAAAAATTAATACCTCAGTCTGAAACTACTACTATAGCCAGTTCCTTCTCATGTTCTGAATTAATCCAAGAAACTCTTGTTTCTCAGAAACACTGAGAAACTCATGTTCAGTACTACACTAAGAAACTCTTGTTCTTTACTACTCTAAGAAACTCTTGATCTGTACTACACTGAGAAACTCTTGTTCTGTACATCACTGAGAAAATTTTGTTCTGTACTACTCTAAGAAACTTGTTCTGTACTACACTGAGAAATGTTTGCTCTGTACTATTCTAAGAAACTCTTGTTCTGTACTACACTGAGAAACTATTGTTCTGTACTACTCTAAGAAACTCTTGTTCTGAACTACACAATGTTCTATACTACTCTGAGAAACTCTTGATATGTACTACACTGAGAAAGTCTTGTTCTGTACTACACTGAGAAACTTGTTATCTACTACCCTTAGAAACTCTTGTTCTATAATACACTGAGAAACTCTTGTTCCATACTACTCTAATAAACTCTTGTTCTGACTGCTGAGAAACTCATGTTCAGTACTACACCAAGAAACTCTTGTTCTGTACTACACTGAGAAACTTTTCTTCTGTACTACTCTGAGAAACTTTTGTTCTATACTACTATGAGAAACTCTTATTCTGTACTACTCTGAGAGACTACTCTTGTTATGTACTACTCTGAGAGAAGCCAGTTCTGTACAACAATAAGAAACTCTTTCCTGTACTACGCTAAGAAACTCTTGTCTGTACTACACTGAGAAACTCTTGTTATGTACTACTCTGAGAGAAGCCAGTTCTGTACAACAGTAAGAAACTCTTTCCTATACTACACTAAGAAACTCTTGTCTGTACTACACTGAGAAACTTTTGTTCTGTATTACTCTGAGAGAATCTTGTTCTGTACTACACTAAGAAACTATTTCCTGTACTACATTAAGAAACTCTTGTCTGCACTACACTGAGAAACTCTTGTTATGTTCTACACTGAGAAAACGTTTACCTTTATTTATTTGTAATTTGAAGTTCTGTTTTTTTTTATTTAAAACTGCATTTAGACTGGTGTATTAATTTGGTAGATATCTGTTGTTGTCTGCAGTGTATGCATGTCTTTAGATGCCTTTGTGATACATATATATGACTGGGTGCATTTGTGCATACAAATGTGTGTCTGTGTGAATGTATTTGTGCTGCATATGTGTAATTGTGTGGATGTGTTTGTGCATACATGTGTGTGTCTGTGTGAATGTTTATGTGATGCATGAATGTACATGTGAAGAGTATGTATTTACCATTGAAGAAATGTAGCATGTGTGTATGGAGATGTCTTCACTTTACCAGTGTATATTTTGGATTTATTTAGGATGAAAGTTTAATTGATTTTTTATTTATTGTCAATATGTTTAGGTCTACAAATAAGAATGGCTAATCATGGAATGTATTGCCCAGTTAAATATTGCATAATAAAAAAAATAATTCCGGGACAACTGAATAATCATTTTACATATCAGTTAGAGTTTACATATGGCTACCTGGGGGCCAAAGTGGTACTGTCACATCAAAAAGTCTATTTGGTTTGATTGACAGTTATCACATGTCTTAAGTCATGATCTTGTGACATAAATTATAACGAAAAAACACTTGTTTACTTGACTGCATATATTTCAGCATGTATGTTGAAACACAAATGTCAAATGGTTTTCATCCCAACTACATACATGTTCTCCATCTGTACTACTATACTTGTTTTTATGGAGCTCTATCCATCTTGTTTTAAATTCTTAATAAAGATAACATTTTACTTGGACATTTTTTAAGACTTTAAATATTATTTTCTATTGTGTATTTGGACTCATTGTAACTTTTATAGTCTTGGTTGTATTTACATTGACACTGTCCCCTGTCTTATTTTACAAAATATTGCTGCAAAAGAACAAAAAAGGATACAGATTTTGAAACATTTATAAAAAATCAAGCTTTGTATACTCTGATTTTGTATTTGCGGTGACTTCATTTATTTTTGTGAATAGCAATTGTTTCCTTTTTGCTAAATATGGCTATTTTTTGTACTAAAATTCATGGAGATGGGATGGTGTCATCTTTTGCCACAGAAGAATTATTCCTAATGTACTTATATGTTGAGTCCAGGTACAAACTGCACAGACCCTGATCTGCTGACACATTATGCAACAGGAGAGCAGGATCTGTGTTTCCATTTTGGACATGGCTTATAAATGAGTATGTACGGTATTTTAATTCAAGGTTTTTAGCAACCACAGAATCCACTAAAGTTTATACCCAGCAAAAAATAATGAAGTCACAGTATTTTTTAAGATCATTTATATGATTCCATTTTAAATCATATATTAAATCGAATATAATAATGAAGGGTCTGTGAATTGATAACTATACTTTGGTTTTGATGCTAATGTTTTTATATTGTTACTATACAAAAACTGAATTATAATTGTAAGAATTATATATATGTCGTTGTTTGCGAATAAAAGCTGAATGCTCAGTTCGTGTGTATTTTCTTCAGTTTACCTAACAAGACTGTAAAAAAACAAAAGTTTCAGTTATTGATTTTTTTTGGCAAATAGGTAACATGTGACCTGGTTTTGTTTCACTGTGTAGGAATAGTACTAATCAAGGATAAAAGGAAATGATCCAGTTCATGAAACCATTGCAGAAATGTTAGACACTTCCTTACGTAAAACAGATTTCAACAGCTATAGTGTCAGTGACATGGCATTCATTAAAACCAATTCTATAAATGACAGTGATGCAGTAGTCAACAGGAATGAAATATTTTCCAACGACAAAGACCTTTAAATAATTATTTAATTATCCTTAATGTACCCTCTGTATGACAGAAGATACATCAGAATATGCTGGAATATATTTTGTTATGAATGTCATTGCAGCAGATGAAATTACATCATTCATTAAAAAAAAATCATTTGATGCAAAATAGTGATTCTGTGTTTTTAACTGTACTGGTCATAGGCCAGAAGAGCTTATCGGATGGCCTGTTGTACATCATCTGAAATCTGTTTATTCATTAGTGCACAAGTGTTATCACTGGTCACAAACTATGCTGTGAAACTTGATATACATATTCACCCCAAAGTTTTGTTGTTCCAAATGGCAATGGTTCTCCTGCAACATCCATTATGAAAATCTTAGTTTTGTTAACCCTAAAGTACAGGGATATTAATATGGACTTTTCACTGAAAGATGTCCTATGATGTGTATAGTTCATCCTAAATGAAAATGGTGCTCCTCAGACATCAAGTGTGAAAATCTTATCCTTACAGCTATGCGGATAGTCGTATCAGTATGTGCTTTTCACTGAAATACTTCCTGTGATTGATCTGAAGGGAAAATGGTACTGATCTATGTCTGCTATGAATGCCATATCAGCCGCCAGAAAATCTTATTTTATTTGCTACTCCTGAATGCCAGTAGCTTCCCATGGATCGTTTATTCTTCTCGAGTGCTTCCTCCACCAAATATACCAGGCATCATGTATAACCTATCTTGTGCTGAAAAATAGTGTTAGACCCAAAAAACCAAATCACCAACCTTAATGGAAAGTCATATTGGCATGGAGTTTTCACAGAATACTTCTTATGATGTCGAGTAGGTCGTAAATAAAAATGGTGCCAATGTAATGTCCATTTGGCCACCAAAGCAGGCAGCTTCAAAACTATTTCTGCTTCTTCCCCAGAATGAAAAGTCATTATAGTATGGGTTTTCACTGGTAGAATTTTGATAAGATTTAGTTGGTCTAAAATAAAAATCCAATATGGCCACTACTGTTATCCAATGTGGCCACTACTGTTATCCAATGTGGCCACTACTGTTATCCAGTATGGCCACTACTGTGACCAGCTTGACAATCATATTGCTATTCTTCCATGATGGAGAGTCTTCAACATTGGGTATTGTTTTGAGCTGCAGTGTCTCAG
The DNA here is from genome assembly GCA_028554795.2 of Sinohyriopsis cumingii. NCBI lineage: Eukaryota > Metazoa > Mollusca > Bivalvia > Unionida > Unionidae > Sinohyriopsis > Sinohyriopsis cumingii. The sequence continues at coordinate 33,009,797 of CM068826.1, forward strand.
TGGTTAGCATGCCAGACACAAGACTGAAAGTGTGTGAGTTAAAATCATATCATCAGACCATTTTCGGTGAGCTACCATGGTGTGTCCTTGGGCAGGGCACTTTACTAGAGTTGCGTTTAAAAAAAAAATGGTCCTATCTTAAATTCCTGGACACTCTTTTTGTGCAGTAGAAGATGAATCCCTTTGAGGAAGTATTGTTTAAAAAATAGTATAAGTTGAGGAATCATGAACAATTTGCTCAGTTATATATATCCCTGCCTCATAGATCTGACCCCTACACCCGTAAAAGAGATCAGTCTATCGTCAAAATTGTGCATACTCTGAAAATATGATGAATACAGTCATTGGTCAACATGCATATCATTTGATCATTACCATAATATGTACTGAATAGTGAGAGTAGTTGCATTAACGAAATTCTGTCATATCAGCTGTAGGCCATAAAGGGCAATAACTCTTTAGATGATGGCCAACACGTGTACCATGTTTAAATGCAGTCCCTAAAAAGACAAGTTTCATTCACAAAATTGTGAATTATAATGCTTTCAGCTGTAGGACATAAAGGACAACAACTCTAGCAAGTATACATACATATATACGTACGTACGTACATACATGCATGCATGCATGCATGCATACATACATACATACATACATACATACATACATATATACATACATATGCATAGGGAGCGGCCTAGAAAAAGTAGCCTAAAAAATGGCTTGCCCTTCAAAATCTGGCCAGCTTGCCGCAGCTGGCAAGATCTCCATATTTGTGGTCGAAACTATCAAAGAAAAAACTTACTGGAGCATGGAACATCCATACTCTCATGGACAAAGAGAACATAGCAAGACCTCACAGGAGAACAGCCCTAGTTGCTAAGGAGCTTTCACGCTACAATATTGACACTGCAGCCTTGAGTGAAACCAGGTTCGCAGAGGAGGGTCTCTGATTGAGCTAGCAAGTGGCTACACCTTGTGGATAGGAAAAGCCCAAAATGAGGACAGGATCCACTGAGTCAGCCTTGCTACCAAATCAAGTCTTCTGAAACAGCTTCCAGACATGCCTGTTGGTATCAATGAAAAGCTACTAAAACTGCAACTACCTGTCAGCCACAAATACTATGCAACAATCATCAGCACCTATGCCCCTGCCCTCTCGAGCTCAGCAGAAACCATCGATTAGTTCTATGCGGACCTCAGCTCTGTACTGTGCTCAGTTCCAGCTGACAAGATCATACTACTAGGGGACTTCAATGCCCATGTTGGCTGCGATTATGGCCGATGGAAAGGTGTGCTTGGAAAGCATGGTATCAGCAAGATGAACAACATCAGTCTGTTCCTACTCAGCAAATGCACATAATTTGACCCCCTAATGACAAACTCAGTATTCAGAATGGCGAACAAACACAAGAACACCTGGATGCACCACAGATCTCGCTAATGGCACTTAATCGACTATGTAATAGTTCGCCAGAGCGATGCTCAGGATGTGATCATCACCAAGGCCATGCGAGGAGCAGGATGCTGGACAGATCACAGACTTGTCTGACCTCGCCTAAAGCTGCACATTGCCCCACATCACCCAAAGCGTCCGAAGCTTGTGCGCACAACATTGAACATCGTCAAACTTTCATGCAGCTTAATTTCCAGAAGAGCCTAGACGACAAGCTGTCCACCAACGATCCTATATGTGGAAATGCCTCCGAGAAATGGAACACGCTAGGGACATGATAAGAGAAACAACTATGGCGACTCTGGGCCCCAAGAAGCAAACCCATCAAGACTGGTTCGACGAGAACAACGGTGCCATTGACGATCTGCTTGCCAGAAAGAACAAATCATTCATGGACTGGCAGAATGACACAAACTCCATCACTAAAAAAGACCACTTCAAATCTTATCAAGCTGAGGTTCAGAGAGAAATCTGCAAGATGCATAACCTTTGATGGTAAAGGAAAGCTGATGAAGTGCAACGCTATGCCAACACTAACAACCCCAAAAAGGTCTACAACGCCATCAAGTCAATCTTCAGCCCTTCAAAGTCTGGCTCTGCCCCCTTGCTGAAGATGGCATTACACTAATAAAGGAGAAGAATGGCATTAAGGACAGATGGAAAGAATACTTTAGTCAGCTCCTAAGTCTTCCCCCATCGGTCAGCCAATCTATTCTTGACCAAATACCCCAAAAGTCAACGCACGACCAACTTTATGTTCCGCTAAAGATAGAGGAGTTAAGGATGGCAATTAAACAAATGAACTGTGGCAGGGCACCTGGAAAGGATGGTATCTCAGCGGAGGTGGACAAGGCTTTCAGTGAACAGAGTCTGAAGGCATTCCATAATGTGCTAATCAGCGTCTGGACGGAAGAGGAGATGCCAGACAACCTCAGCGACGTAGAAATTTTGACCCTCTTTAAGAATAAAGGCACGCGTGCGGACTGCAGTAACTACAGAGACATCTCCTTGCTCTCCATAGCAGGCAAAATACTTGCATCATTCTCAACAGGCTTTTTGCGGCAGTGTCAGAATAGAACCTCCCCGAGTCTCAGTGTGGTTTTCGCCCAGACCGCAGCATCGTTGTTATGATTTTCGCAGTGAGACAAGCCCAAGAGAAGTGCCTTAAACAGAACATGAATCTGTATGCCGTCTTCATGGACCTTACAAAGACTTTCAATACAGTCAACAGAGAAGACCTGTGGGTACCTAGTACTCAAGAAGCTTGTGTATCCTCAGAAGTTTACCAACCTCATCTGGCTCTTCCACGATGAAATAACTGAAGAGATTCTCTCAGATGGAGAACTCTCTGAGAAATTCCCTATATATAATGGTGTCAAGCAGAGCTGTGTACTCGCTCCGGTACTCTTCGACCTCTTCTTCACACAGGTACTGCTCCATGTCATCCATGACCTTGACCTTGGTATCTACATTAGATATCGCCTGGATGGATCAGTGTTTGATATCCGTCGCCAAGCTGAAAAAAGCCAAGACGCTAGAAAGACTCATCACTGAAGCACACTTTGCAGATGATTGTGCCCTCATGGCCGACGAAGAGACTCACCTACATGCAATCATGGACAGGTTCTCTGAAGCCTCCAGCCTATTTGAACTCATAATTAGCCTGGGAAAGACAGAAGTCCTCTTCTAGCCCGCCCCAAACACTGTCCTTTCAGAAATCCTGTACCACCATTGGCGAAACTCAGCAGAAGAATGTGGACAGTTTCAAATACATTGGCAGCACAATGTCCTGTGATGGCTCCCTGGACAAAGAGATCACTGCGATAATCCAAAAAGCCAGTCAAGCACTCGGACGATTCCAATCCAAGGTCTTGTAGCACAAGGACATACGCCTGTCAACAAAGATGAAAGTATACAATGCATTTGTCCTCACGTCTCTCTTGTATGGCTGTGAAACATGGACTGTCTACCGAAGGCATATCAGCCAGTTGGATCAATTCTACCGGCGCTTCCTGAGATCCATCATGCGGATCAAGTGGCAGGACCGAATGCCAACCAGAAAGTCCATGACAGAGCCAACACAACAAGCATCGAAGCAAAACTAATCCTGGCCATGTCATCCACATGAATCAAAACAGAATACCAAAGCAGCTGTTATTTGGCCAGCTAGCTCAGTGCAACCGAAACCAAGACCGCCCTCACAAGAGTTACAACGACAATTTCAAGACGCACATCAAATGGACAGACCTTCGACCCCACCAGCTCGAGCTCGCTTCCTCAGACAGAATCCACTGGCGAGCCTGATGAGAAAAGCCTTTCCACATTCGAGGCTGACCGCCGCCAGCATCTTGCTGCAGCTCATGAGAGATGTCACAGAGCTGTATCCCAGCCACATCCAATCCCGGTGTCCCATGCCCCACCTGCAACCGCCTGTGTACATCGAAATTTGGACTTCGGAGTCACATGCGCGACCACCGTCGATCGGATCGCATATATATATATATATATATATATATATATATATATATATATATATATATATATATATATATATATATATATATATATATCAACCTATCTATACCTTGGCGAATCGAGCAGATATTTGTGTGCTTTGTTCTAGCGACATCAATGGGATTTCACGAGTTGCCTCCCTTAGTAAGCAATGCCACTAACCATTAGCGTGCGACAGCGGTGTATTGTACATCGGCCGAAAATAATGGAAGCAATTGACTTCACAAGGCTAGTTTTTAATATTAAACGTCGAAAGTATGACTACGTACTAGAGAGAAATCACTACAGGTGTATTCGAGTGAAAGGTATTTGTACAAACACGGACCGGTAGCGGAAAATTTTCTATTTTATGAATCCATTCAAGTTGTGTGCTCCTCTTGTCTCGATCATGTAGGAATAGTGTTCAAATTGGAACAACTTAATTGATTGGATGGGGTGGCTGGCTGCTGCATCCAATGAAATTCACAGACCCGAAGCACATATATTCTGCTGAATCCTCCAAGGTGTAGATAGTGTTAACATATCGGCACCTTGGCTAGCGAACATGTGTTGGGCCAGGTGATAAAAGGACACCGCTAACAAAAGTTACGTAGACGACAGGTATTCTGGAGCAAATGTTATTGTTACTGGCGCTAATACCAGTTTTCCACATGAAAATAATTGCAGGTAAAGAAGATTTTGATCTAGATTCGTTTATTATACAACTCTGTGTATAATTGTCTGCGCCAGGTTTGTTGTCATTGAAGGATTGGGACATCAGTATGGTGACAATAAGATCACTCAGAACAAAGAACCAACCAAATATAATCAAGTGAAAATTAAGTCATACGCTACTAAAAACACTGGCTCAGGAAACCAGCTTTCTTTTGATAAACAGGTGGTATATCTGACCATCCTAATACTGTTCGGATTGACGATTTATATATATCTACAGCATCATTTAGAGAGTTAATTTCTATCGCGGCTGCTAATGTAGGTTCGTGAACAGTGATAGCTATTTTAGATTCTTCTTACTGTGGTAAGATTAAATTCTGTACTGAAATTCATCGTTGATTTTTTTCAATTTGATAATTACCTGTTGGAATACTAGTAACTTGCCAATCGGGGGGTTCCATCTGGATTATTTTAATGTGCAAATACCAGTGACTTGTTTGCTTGCAACCCACCGAATGAATTTGATCTAATATTTGGCTAACTATGATATATTCGTATTTGTGCTAGTGCTATTTCTTTCGCTGCAATTGCAGTTGGAAAGTTGACGCTAAACTCAGGATTGGTTGAGCTTGCTGATATCATCGCTGTTTTTGACGATGTTATTGTTAAATCCTGATTCTAAATCCCGTTTGTGTAAATCGGACTTAAATTCTGATACAGTCATTGTTGTACATCTTAATCATTTCTGTAAACTCAGTATCTGCTATAATTCCATCGCTAAGGCCTTATGATATCAACGAAGATAATTTGGAGTATGCTTGCGTCGCTGTGTGCAACTTTATTGTATACTCATGCAATTTTGTATTGTACATGCAGATATTTTTTGCTTTGATATTAAGAACACCAGCAATTTTTGTTACAGCTGAAACACAAATTATTACAACTGCTGGTGATAACAATACGCAGGTTCCAGCGATAACAGGGGACGCCGAATGCACAATTATGTCAACGACAACTAAACATCTGCGATATTTTTTACTTTTACTGTATACTTGTCAACGATATTTTTAAGTTTGGTTTGCCACTCACATGCTTGATTGTATCTGTAACGTTGAACGTAGATTGGGGAGTTCATTATATTGTAGATCGTAGTTTAGCGGCTAATTAAAGACACCAATAGTAGAACAAACTTTCTTTTTCTTCTTCGGGTTCCACCACAAATGTTTCCGCGTCCTTTTGCTCCAACATCACAAACATATATCCAGAGGATCCAGTTAGTGGATAACGCCGTAAAATTGTGGTATCGTAAATGTCGTAGTGCCGAGAAATGAGAACCTGTATATAGCGGTAACCTCAGCGCGATGTTTGATGGATTTATTAAGTGGTGTCCAAAATGTTGATCCAGATGCTACTGTATATACTACACTGTCGGTGTATTTTTGATGTCAGAGAGTTTAATATCGATAAATGTTGGCTTTCCAAAGAAATCATCAACAATTCCGTTTATTTTTTTGCGAAAATTGATAAACGATTGTACATTCAGTTTTAAATGTGGTCAATCGATCATTGATTGTCATTAACGATGTCTTCATCGGAATGTTGCTGTTGTCCACGTACCTCTTCGTTGCACCTTCATCGTCTATTAATGGGTCTCTCAAATACGATGACCGCTCCGGTAACCTAGTGGTTAGAGCGTCCGCCTCGGATGCGGGAGGTCGTGGGTTCAATCCCCGGCCGACTCATACCAAAAATATTAAAAAATGGTACTAACAGCTGCCTCGCTTGGCGCTCAGCATTAAGAGGTTAGTGTTAGGACTGGTCAGCGTGGTGTCAAGATAATGTGACTGGGTGGGACATCATGCTACATGTCTGCGGCATGATACCCCACTGCTAGACATCCCTATAAACTGCCACACTGCAGACATCTTAGCAATATGACTGAAAAATTGTTAAAGCTAAGTTAAAAATCTAAATCACACACATACACACTCTCTCTCTCTCTCTCTCTCTCTCTCTCTCTCTCTCTCTCTCTCTCTCTCAAATAAGTAATGGTATTACTAGCCATATTGAGATTGCCAGTCATTGTATCACCGGCTTTAGGAACATATTACTTATCTCCGTTCTGATTGTGTTGTTGTTGCTGTATTCGTATCTTTTTCTACCACATCGTCGTCTGATTTTGGTTGTATTTTTACTCATTGATATCGCCATGCATAATATATCCAATTGTTCTGATGCGTCCAGTAATCTCTCCCATTAGTGTTAAGACTGAATCCTCCGATTTGTTTAAAATTTTAGCGTTTTTAGCAAATACCACTATGTTATCTTCGGTCGCATCTGGAACCCGCAGAATAATTTCAGTCAACTGGATATTACTCGTCTTTAATCGTCCTTGTTTATCCTGAAACAAGCAACGACATCGTTTTTGGTCCACATTTGCTAGACTTAAAAGATTTCCTCGTCAAGAGTTGCATATTTAGATAAGTCGCTTTGAGGTTTGCCCTGAGTCTTACTCAGAGTAGATCTTCCGTAAATATCTACCATTATACTTTAAGATCTATTTAAAACGACGGTGGACGGTTATACCGTCTACTTGTATACTCGTGCACAAATTTATGAGGTGGTGTTATTCATGATGACACAGCGTCGAGTACAGCAATTACTTCAGGGCCACATATTGACGGATCGGTTATGGTCTGTGTTGGTAACGTGGAATACCAGACGGGAGTGTTTTGAAGATGAGTCCTTTGCACTCTGCTTACATATGTTAAAATTCTTTTGATGGTGCCAACCCTACGAATCGAAATAAATAATTCCACGTGGATCAATCACGTATGTAACCCAACGAGTACCTGGACCAGAACTCATATCGAAATTAATGATACCGATTTCAACATGATTTGGTTGTTTTGGTAATTGATCATGCATAAAAGCACCTCTGAAGTTTATGATGTTTAATTTTTTTATCAGCATTAAGTATGTCCATTGGACATAGGAAGAAGACACTTTGCGTCTAACGAAGTGTCCCGGGAAGTCTCAGACCTTTTCCGTACCACGAGTAGGGAGTTCCTGGTAGTCTTAGACCCTTTCAATTTTTTGGAAGTTTTTATTCCATGACCTGTTATTTCTTTAGTGCCATCTCAGCAGCAGTTCCAACAGCACCAAGTTCAACTGCTTTTAACGCTGGTATAGCTGCAAGAAGTGGAAACATACCACCCGTCTTGACTGCGTCTGTAATGGCACCCGCAGAAAGATTAAGGCTGACACCGGTTTGTGATTCTTTAGCTTTATTGAAGTGCCAGAGTTGACGTTCTGACAATGATAGTTTATTTTGACCACTTTGATTTGTTCTTTATTTTAGTAACATTTTTATTCCACAGTTCTTTGCTGGTTTTGACTGAAGTTTTCTTTTAAAAATCTGACATGGGGTCAGAGTAACACTAACATGATAATATGACATTATAATATCATATGCGATTTAAGTGCATGTTTTCCACTGGGGCATCAATAACTCTCATTCGTCCACCAACACCTTCACGTAGCATTGTTTTATCTGAGAGTATAACAGCGATTGCTTTGTAACTACCAGAAAAATAAACAATTGAATACAGTGTTGTAAAATCGAGCTGAGATATTTGCAAACCAGAATCAACATTCTGATCACGCCCCATAAATGTCATCAACTGATGATAAGCACGTGCTATATGATTGCGATCAAAACTCAGTAATGCTTCTTTGGATGGTTCCTGATGCCCATTTATCCTTAAAGAAACTTCATTAACTCCAAGCGTGTCAAATACCATTGGATTTCGTGTTTGTGTGTTTTCTCATGCATTTTCCTGAAATGCGTTAAATATATGTCGCGGTGCAAAAACACACTATCTGCCATGTAAATAAATCAGCAACTTCACTTGAAATACTGTCTGTTGTCATCGTCAACCATGAAAATGTTGATTTACTACCTTGACTCATGAAAGAGAGTAGACGTTCTTCTTCAGATCTTGTTGGAGTCATTACTGGCATCCACAAGGAAAGTTTTGTTAGTCTTACTATACACACACCAACAGCGTCGGATCGCCAGATTGCATCATTGTCAGCAGCAGAGGGGCTGTACAGACCGAAACTTTTTGCACAATAAACCCCTCCAGGAAACTATTCCTCGATAGAGGGCTTATTTCGACGAAATAAACCCTTCTATTCAGAATACAGGACAAAAAAAAATGTCCCCCGAAAACTCGAAGAGTTTCCAGGGACAAACTCGTTGAGTTTGCACTGACAACTTGGGTTACTTCAATAAATCTGAAACAGTTTCCGTGGCGGGGTCGTTATTGAAAAATCCATGGGTCGGGTCCATCCCCTCTGCTGCTCTGGGAAATGAGTTTCCAAGGAAAAACATTTTTATGTTAGCGGAATTAAATCATTGACAAATAAATAATGGCAAATATTGGAGAAGCACATACGACTAGATTAGCTCGAGAACGTCTCGAAGCAATTCAGAAATTTCTTCCTGTCCGTGATAGTGTCAGACAAAAATTACAACTAAGACAGCAAGCACGGGAAGGCTTTGCAGAGACTACGGAGGAATTATTTAAACCCGTGACCAAAGCTACTGAAAAATCCGCAGCTGTTACCAAAGAGGCTTTAATAGAGCAAAGGAAAATTTTACAGGATATTTCAGCTGGACTTAAACCCCCGCCTCCACCCGATGAAGTTGTTGTGTCAGTACCTGCTGGTAAGCGAGTAACAGGGAGAATTACTGACCCCGCCAAAAGATTTACGCCGGATTATATTGAACTTCTTAAAAATGTACCAGAAGAGAAATTACCTGAGACAATACTGTTAGGATTGATTAGAAGAGATGTGTCTTTAAACCCAGAACACGGTTCTATGACAGATGATAATTTTATCAAATATTCGTATCGTATACGTGAAAATAAAAAACAAATCAGCAGGGACGATACAAAATACGATAGACTTGTAGATGCTATACGTAAACTTGAAATTCCACCATCGCAACCTCAAGAAGAAAAATCACCGTTGCAACACACAGAACGACAACAATATCCTTCACGGCGAAGAGCAATAGATCCTGACCTAACTCCGTTAAGTGAATACGAGGCTGCATCTGAAGGAAGTCCGCGGGGCCAAAAATTCAAACAAACTAGGTCGCCGATAATTAGCTTAACAACACCTTCTGAAAGTTTGCCTCAAGACATTTTATCCCCAAGAATTGTACCATCAACAGGGGAGGGTTTAGGATCCGGTTTTATTGCCTGCCCTAATAATATCATCGATGATGTATCACGGTTGGAAGTTCTCATCGGAGGAAGACGTGCCGGAAACAATTCTCCGGAAATTATAAATGAAGCCGCAGATATCTGTCAGAGACTATTTCAGCGTGGCATCATGGATATCAGCATCTACCGGGGGCTCATTGATGAACTCGCAGACGGTTACCACAGCGACTAATAATTAAATTTGCTAGCAAATTCAGTTAGATAAACAATAATTAAATAAAATGATACTACACGATTCTTTTCGCAGACCAAGAAGTGTCAGAGTAGTAAACTCACGATTACCAGTATACGAGGTTGTTTACGGAGATGGAGTCGGTGATGTTGTTAGGGATTTAGTCACAAGAATCGCTCCGAAAGCTGGACCGTTAGCAAAACAATTCGCGATGAAAGCCGCTGATGTTGTCAAGGATAAAGCCATTGGCACTGTTGGTAGTCTTGCCGGGAAAGCATTTCAATCAATCAAGGATCGACTAGCACAGCTGATACGAAAAAAAAACCCAGTCGAGAGGTTGGTGCCAGTAAAACTACCATCCACTGAAGCTATGCCGGCAAATGTTAGTAGCGTAGTAAATAAGGCCGTAAATCAGAAATTAGCTGAGATCGCAACAGCAGGAATTACCTCCAAAGCGTTGCAAGATAGTGTAACTGCTAATTTGATAGCTGGTAGTGGTTTCCGGTGACGATAACATTTTAATTAGATCATCACAAATAATAATAATGTTTGCACGAAAATCCAATGACGCGTTTGATATGTCCAAACCAGTACTTAAAGATGATTCTGTACGTGATTTTCAATATTATTCTTATGAAGCACGTGATCCTAACCAACGCGGAAGAATTGAACTACAGGTCCAGGATACAAGTAGATACTTCTTGCCCGCTGAGGCCTTCATCGAAGTTGAAGGTAGGCTTTTAAAGAATGATAACACTAACTACGGAATCGGCGACCGAGTTGGATTTGTTAACAACGGCATCATGGCGTTATTTAAATCCGCTATTTACATGATAGATGGAAAAGAAATTGAAACAATTCATGATAACGTCGACGTTGCCAGAACAATTCTCGGGTTGGCGAGATACTCGGATGATTACACCAGATCAGCCGGACCATCAATGATGTTTGCAAAGGATATAACCGACAGCCCCGAGAACAGGAATGTAACAATGAATAATGCCGGTGACGCAGTTGCATCGATGAACGAAAATTTTAATTTGGGTTTTGCAACACGTAGATCGATGTTAAGTGGAGATGAAGAGTTCTCAGGTGTGATTCCATTGTCTCACATCTTTGGATTCTGCAGAGATGTCCACAAGGTCATATTCGGTGCCAAACACACAGTTGTACTTGTGCGAAAACCTGATGATAATGACGCTATCTGGCGAGATGCTGCTGTTGCCCCTGGTCAGGTAATACTAACTAAACTGTGGTTGTGGATGCCAGTGTTGTCTCCGTCAATCACCGAAGAACAACGACTGTTGTCTTTCATGGACACGGGCGGTAAATCACTGCTATCCTGGAAAACAACAACCACAGACGTTATTCAGGGTGATAATGGTGGGTTGTTTACATGGCATATATCATCGCAACAAGGAGTATCAGCACCACGACATATTTTCATTGCATTTCAATACCGTGCTAGAACAGATAGCCAGGAAAGAAATCCAATGGTATTTGATACACTTGGAGTTTCTGAAGTTTCGTTGAGAATAAATGGGCATCAGGAGCCATCTGAGGATATATTAATAGATTTCGAACATCATCGTGTCGCACGCGCGTATCATCGTCTGATGTCATTTATGGGGCGCGACCTTAATGTAGACACTGGCCTGCAAATATCACAGCGAGACTTTATGAGTTTATATCCGATTTATTACTTTTCGCTGGAACATCTTGATCTGGTTAAACAATCTGTTGTCGACCTACATTTCCGAGCTCGTGTAGGTGTTCCTGCTGGTGGTTACAGAGCGATTGCTGTCATACTCTCCGATAAAGCAATGCTGCTTGAAGGTGTTGGCGGACGAATGAGGGTCATCGACGCTCCAATCGAGAATATGTAACGCAATTAAAATCAAACTTAGGATATAATGTCATACAGTCATGTTAATGTCACCTTGACTTCCGGTCAAACGAAGAAATTGCAATCAAAGAACGCAAGCACGTGCGGGACATCAATAACACTAAAACGAGATCAGATTACTGGTGGTCCAAACAAATTGTCGTTGACTAATACTCAGCTTAAACAGTTTAATAAGGCACTAACAGCAAAAACCGGTGTCCGACTTGATTTCTCTGCTGCAGCTATCAAGGACATGACTAAAACCGGTGGAATATTTCCTCTTCTCGCAGCAATACCGGCGTTGATTGCCGCGGCAGCACCAGCCGTAGCAAAAGCCGCAGCACTCGGTGCAGTTGGAACTGCAGCTGGAATGGCACTAAAAAAGGCAACGGGAAAAGGATACAAGAAAAAAAAGGGACGCGGTCTAAGACTACCAGGAACTCCACCATCATGGTATCCAAAAAAATTCTAACGCTGTTGAGCAATTTTGATTTACTCGATGCTGTTAAAAAATTGCGTGTAAAACATTTCAGAGGCGTATTTATGCGAGATCAATTACCGCAACGACCGAATAATCCAGAAACTGGCATTATCAATCTCGACAACAAAGATGGTCCGGGAACTCACTGGGTTGCTTACGCGATCGATCCACGTGGAATTATCTATTTTGATTCGTACGGTTTAGCACCGCCAGTTGAGTTTCTCAAGTATGTCAGCAGATTTTCTAATGTTCCAGTGTGGCAGTCGACGTTACCAACACAAACATTAATTGATCCGCCCATTTGTGGGAGGGAGGTTTTAAATGTTCTTGATGCAATCTCAAGAAATCCAGCAACTCCTCCTCATAAAGTAGTGTATGAATATACCGCATCGAGAAATGCTAGCATTTGAAAAACAGCAATAAGAATAATGGTGGATATTTACGGAAGACCTTTCACACGAGGAGGTAAACCAAGCACAGATGCTGATCTCTCAAAATATGCGACCAAAGATGAAGTCGATAATCTTTTGAATATAGCTGGAGTTGACCCAGATGAAGTTGCTATTTTCCAAGACAGGCAAGGAAAACTAAGAACGAGCAACATTAAGTGGAATGATATAATTCGCAGAGTTCTTGGAGCTACCAAGGATAACTTCGTTGCATTTAGTGATGGCGGCCGGATCAAGGACTCGAATATATCAATCGCAAGCATCAAAGACAGTATTGATAAAGGTGTTGATAAATGTGTGAAAAAAGCCGGTGACACGATGACAGGCGAACTCAGCATGAGCGGCAACAAAATAACCGCGTTAGCGAATCCCGAATCCGACCAGGATGCGTCAAACAAACAATACGTGGACATCGTCAACGGTAAACTAAATACGCTGCGTGCAGAGCATGATGTTCACGTGGGCGCGTTTACAAGATTTCGAAGAAACTTCGTAAAAACTGATGAGGTCGTGGATAAGTTCTTTGGGACTCCTCCAGTCGTCGATGTAAAACTCGCTGATGTAAAGACCGACATTAACACGATCAAACAAACACAGCAGGATATCGTATCGGGTATTCCTGATATCGTTAACAAAACCAGTTTGATTAAAGTTCCCACTGGAGTTACTCCGGGGCATATCACCAACATCGTATTCACGGTATCATCGGGATTCGCAACATGGTCACGACAAAATAACACTATCAAATATACAGCAACAGCCACCGGTGTTTACAGGTTGTCTGTGTTTTCAGCCGCTAAATTTGAAATCTTCACAACATATCCTTGGAGACATTCCACCGATAAGTATTCCGGGGTTTGCACTGTAATACTAAACAGCGGAACCGAGGAAACATTTATGCTTGAAGCCGAGGACGATAGTTTAACAGCAACATCTTACTGGTTTTGTTTGGAATTCGTCGCTGCAACGCCTCAATTGGTTACCGCGTAATTGAATAATGTCAACGACGCCAGATGCTCAACAATATCGATACAATCAAGTCCGTGAGTGGCAATCTGAGTTAAAAACTGTCATCGAAGTAACTAGTCAAAAAGTAAAAAAATACAAGCGCCGCATAACAGTGCTGGATATTATGGTTTATTCAGTATCTGCCGTTGTTGCATCTGCCGGAGCAATACTATCAGCGGTCACTCCGGTAACTGCAGCAGTCGCCGCCACGATCTGTGTTTCCGCGGCCACAACAACAGCTGGAGTTTTCGGCATCATAGCAAAAAAAATATCATCATGTGCTAACACAAAATTACACGATTACACGACAAAATTAAATACAGCCACGACCGCATATCAGAAATTATCATCGCTGATATCATCATCGTTAGACGTGCAAAGTAGCGACGCTACGATATCAGATTCTGAATTCAAACTAATGTCAGATGCGTACAATGACTATTTGAAAACTAAACAAATAAATAATGTCAATAGAACTGCTTCAACAAATAGTCACAAACACAACACCGGTAAGGACCACAATGATCTCAGTGTCCTCGACGACACCAGAATTCGGTATTAATTTTCGAACTCCAATTCCAGTGAGTGAAATCGCGTTAGCAAAGCTCAGTGTGTATCACAGCTGGCCCAATGTTAGGTCGGCATCATTTGGTGGTCTGCAGCCAAATAATTCATTCGTGTTCGGGAAAAGCAAAGCCGACTCCGGCGAACAGGGTGAACTTGACTGGAATACAATTACACTTCCCACTGGGAGTTATCAGATCGAAGAAATCAATAATGAGATACAACGCCAAATAAAACGAATCACCGGCAAGGAAGCCAAAATATCTATAACAGCTCATGAACCAACGCTGTCTGCGGTCATTGAAATCTCAACGCCAGGATACGCCGTGGATATTTATAACAGCTCAATCCGAACATTATTAGGATGGCCAAAGGCCCCCGAGGTTAAACCTCGTCCACCAAAACCTGAAAAATCGGATTTTATGACCTATAAAGAAGCACTACACGACCTCGAGTACAATTATTATTTACTCCTTGCAGATCAATTACTAGCAAGAAAAAGTACTTTAATGCCCGATACTTGGAGTATAGAAGCTCCACGTGTTAAGGGGGGGCAGGAGCTCCGTGTTTACCGTCTAGATGATATAGAATCTGAATTATTTATTCCGATCAATCTAGTACATAAACAACAGCTACAACTCCTGCGAGTATATTTCCAAGATTATATTTCTGATTTAACAAGTCCGCGTGATAATATTATCACAACCATAGAAAAACTAAACAAACTCGCATCGGCCATGGAAACTATAAATCTAAGAATAATTCAGGCTTTACTGGATCTTAAAGACTATATCGATGATAATTATAGACAGATAGCCAGAGCAGATTTTGCAATTAAATATGGTATTCAAGTGAATGATATTTCAGATTTTAAATTTCCTGGATATAACGTGCCCGAGCTGAGAAAATCAGTCTCTGATCTCATCGATCAATCTTTCGAAGATATTCTTGCCGCGTACGAACGAATAAAACCACAACCTGTTATTCTCAAGCACGACAACAGTACAGCATCCGATGGCAGACACATCTCACCCGGGATCGTAAATATCACAGATGTTATTGCGGTCAATCTTGTATGTGACGTCATCGATGGCAGTTACAGCGCATCAGATACTACGACGGCACAACAGGGGTTTATCCTGTATACGTTCACACCAAGAGACCCCCCTGGTTTTCTGATTGTGCAAGAACCAATCAATCCGGTCTATCTACGGTGTCATAACCCGTGGTTGTCAACGATAAATTTCAAACTCACCGACCAGAGGGGGAATTTGTTGGACCTGCGTGACGAGACTGTTAGTATAAACTTACTGGTGAAGTCCTAAGTCAAGGGATCCATAATATTTATAATAGTTTTTTTTTCTGCACTGATCCATTTTCGTCATTTTATCGTGCAAATACCCTATCAAAACCAGCATAAGTTATCGTTGAAAGTGCTAGCACGCATTTAAAAAAAAACGGTTGTGTATAATGTATCAACCCGAGTACATTCATGCACGAGTTCATATTCATGATAAGCAAATTCTTTACGAGGCAATAAAAACCGCATTTCAAATACAGACATTCCCAGAACAGTATTTCCCCGTTAAAATAGTTATTGACGTGTATGGTGACGAAGACTTCTTGTTAACTCCGTCACAATTAACAGAGCTACAGCAAAATCATATGATCATAGTTTGGTGTCAACGAGAACAGATTATGAACTATTCTCATTCCTGTATTGATGTTGAAACGCTTAAGCAAATCCTGAAAATCTGAAAGCGCCCTTCACTTGAGAAACTCTTTGAGTTTCCAAGGGCAAAAAAAATAATACACTTTTTTTTTTACCCGTGGAAATGTGCTTTACACTCCAAGCGGGGGGGGGGGGGGCGCTAGCGTTCTCAGGTTCTACTTTCACTTTGTGCTGTGAGTCACACGCTATGCGGTTTATACTTCCTTGTCGGCCTCGTAGTCAGAAACACTAGTATTTTTGTCAGAAATGCAAGGCATTTCCGTGTCTAGATTCTTTATATAACCTTTTAACCGTCTCACCCTGGTGCTAATTAATTTTCGAGTCTCATACTCTTGTGACAATCCAAGACGAATCTTCTCAACTGCACGGCACAGTGGAATAAATTCAGATACCTGATTTTCAGTTATCCCGGCAAGTGATCTGTAAACACGATCTTGCAAACCCTTAATGAACCTATAACGAGCAGGGAGATTGTTCTTCCCCAAGCGTGATAGCTCATTCAAGGATTCAAAATCTGACATAATTGTTTCAGTGTCTAGTAAAATATTAAAACCTCGCTGTTGTAATTCTTTAATTTCAACAAGTATGGTATTTATATTTTCGTGATTCATATTATTATATATTTTTATATTTTTAATAGAAACACTTTGCATGAGAAACGCTAGCTTTCCAAAACAAAACGAGACAGTCGGAAACATTTATCCCCTGCAAGGGCCTAGATCGTCAAATAACGTTCTAGAACCCCACGAGGACTGCTTCCGACATGACAATACAACATGTAACACGAAACACTTTATCCCCTGCAAGAGCCTCTAGATCGTCAAATAACGTTCTATAGGCTCAAGAGGACGTGTTTAGTGAATTGACAAGGACAAACATATAACACGTAACTTATCCTAAGGACGGACCCCTCTGACTGCCAAGTGACTCAGAGGCACATTTATTTACAAGACGAGACAGCCCTGGCTTCTAGGATCGAGTTCTCTAGCAGGCCCGGCAAACATTTATTTGACAACACAAACAACCTTTACCTCTGATTCGAGTATCACAGCAAGCAAAGGTACAATGAACATGTAATCTTATCCTAAGAGACGGTACAGAACAGACAACCTTTAACCTCTGATTCGAGTATGACAGCAAGTAAAGGCACAATGAACATGTAATCTTATCCTAACTTATCCTAAGACCTTATCCTATGACGACACAAACATACACAGGTGGGTCATTTTCTACGGTCAGCAGCAGAGCAAAACCATCTATTGAATCGACCATTGGATGGTGCACAAAAGACACCCGCCATTGGCGGATTAAATTTATGGTTTTGCTTGCGCGTGCTGACTTTCGATCGACCCAAAGGTCTTAGGGAGCGATTTCGTATATAACCCAACTGTTACTTGCGAGTTGGAAATTCGCTCTAGCAGTGGGCGGGACTTGTTTAAAATATTTTAATTGTATGTTTTCTTAAGCGCGGTCATATAACAAGCACAGAAGAGCAAAACAGTCGGATATATTCAGTAAAACGAGGATATTGTTTGTAAAAAAATATATATTCTACGGTAAATAAATGATTACATGTTATGAACTCGATAAAATATTTTATCAAGGTGGCTTTCTTAGGGGAAGCAAATCCTCTGACCAGCAACGACAACTCTGCAAAGCGTTACACACTCTCGGAGGAGTTATCGTCGTTTGTGTCAACGATAAGAGTTATATAACAGAATGAAATCTTCTGTTTGAGCTTCTTTGAAAATGTTGTTTTGTAGATCCCATCTGCGACATGCTGTACAGAAGGTGGACAAATACCGAAATACCTACCGGCTGCGCTCATTGATTGAAATATTATTTCTTCACGAGTCTCAACATTCACAGATTTCACTGCTCTTCTTATAGCTGTTTTACATTTAACTCTTCCTCGTATGGTATTCTTGCTCTGAGTGATCGCTTGAAGGTTTTCAATACTGTTATCAAGTCTGTTCCCGTTAATATGATCAATGACAAGGCCTTTAGGGATCTCTCCGTTAAAAACCTCATAGACGAAACGATGACATAAATACCTCCCTTTCCTAACAGTAAATCTTAAATAACCAGCATTATCAACTGTACCAACTTGTTTCCTCAGCCTGTAGTTTCTCACTATGCCATCTCGGTTTGCCTCATAATTTGGAATAGTTGGATGTCGGACGAATTCTTGATTCATTATACTATAAGCAAATCATTGTCTAATTCATAATTTGTCTGAAAACTTATTTATGTAATCACGCTCGCATTTGAGAGCGTTATCACAGTCTGGATTTTTTTTATCATAATACCGTTTTAGTTCTCGATAGCGTTTTCCACCACACGCTGAACATAATTGCGTTTTTCCTCGTACTCCAATGCCGCATCTGATACACGGTATCGGTCCTAGACTCCCACCGCGGACCTGTTGAGCATGTTGTCCACAGTATTCGCCTCTGCAGGGTTTGCTACACGGCGCTGATGAATTTAGTTTGATCCACTTGCATTGGTTCATCATATAATATATTTGTCTATTTAAATATTTGTCTTAATTATAATAATGGGTTTTGAAAGACTATCCAGAATAAAACCCATATCAGGTTCTAGATTCGATCTTGACCGGTTAACCGCTGATCCACGACGAAGAGAGTTAGTAGAGGTAATTGGTGTTATCAAGAATGCCAAAGAAGAGTTTCGTCGTGATGGTGCCGCACACACGTGGTCTTCGTATAAAATTATCCTCGGAAACGCGAGCATTTCTCGTGACCGTATCATTGATGCTACCATGAACGATACAATCGCGCGTAACATAATTGGGTATCTCGACGATAGAAGATATTTCGTACAGATAAAATTTATTGTTGGAGTCGGCGAGGGAACGTGGATTATCAGAGACAAACTAGACCCTGTTCTTGATGCCAGAGGCGTTCGTGGAAAAACCGTTCTGTTAAGTAAAGACTCAAAACCGGGAGTACTTGTTGGGATTGATATACCATATTATGCCAGAGCGTATCCTGTGACCGCAGTTGTTTATGGAATTTATCCGATGAAGAAACCACGCGTTGATAAACTCAAACCGATGAAGGTGTCGGTGTTGAATTGTGTAGCTGAGCGAGTAATGGAACATTTTAAAAATGCAATGCGAGGAAACGGCCTAACACCGCTAAGACAAACTAAAATAACAGCGTGGGCGACACGAGTAGCGGATAAAGGAGCGTCAATAAATGATGTTGCTGAGCTAGAGCGATTACTAAAATTTCCTATAACGGTTTCATCGTTAACCGGTGAGGTATTGTATGAGTGTAAATACAATTCCCGTGGAACACCAATAACTATTATCGATCATAACAGTCACGCCTGGACTGACTCGGTTAGGATATTTCCGCAAGACCGTGTTGTGAAGTATTATCCGGAATTGCAAAGCAATTCTGGGAGCATGTTTGATTTTATTTATCAGATAAGTAAAACCGATCCAGTGTCTGTGTGGTTATTCAGAAGTAGCGAAGATGGAGAATATGATCAGTTTGTGAGACCCAACGGGGAAATATACAGAACAATGGCGTTACAGCAGGAAATGAAAAAACTCGCAGAAAAATATCATGCTGGCAACACTGATACGTTACTGACACACTGTTTTACTGTCCCGGGTGTTGTCGCGCATGTAGCCCGGGAACGAAATTCATGGAGACCAACTCCGAAAAGTTTTCTTGCTGATATCCAGCAGAGCTGTGTCGAATACGGACACGGCGGTTTGTGGAATACTCAGTATGATCACCGCGGTATGATATCCGTGGACATGACGGCGTGTTATCCAGGAAGTTTCCTTGGGCGTGGAGAATGCAGCGAATATTTTAAACGGTTTGGCCACGCTGGCAATACCATGACAAGAGTAGCTGTCAACGGTGTTTTACCCGATTTTGACTTGACCGGATTTGCTTGTGTGTCGTCGTTTAAATTCGCTAAGGATTTACATCCTGTGTGTTATGTTTGGTTTGGCAGACATTTCGTTGAGAAGCGATGGGCACCGATAGTGTTATTGCGATACATGCTTGACAGTCGAATACTGTTGTCGCTGACGGTCAGCGAAGCGATTATATGTTATTGTCGTCAAACCGAAGTTTGGTTGCCAACTCCAACGCCGGTTACGTTAGAAGAAGTCATCGAAGATTGGTCACGAGAATATCCAGAAACTTCTATCGACGCTATCATCAAGAAAGCTCCTGAAGTACTTAAAAGCAAACTCAGAAATGATGAAAGCACAGCAAAAGATCTAGGACGAAGAATAATAGGGAAATTCACTCAAGGTGGAGCGTATGATCATAAACAACATCACAGTCGATTAATCATGGACAAGACTGAATTGGATCTTATTGTCGCTGATGCAGCCACGAACAACATGTTCTGTAACCGCAAAGATGTGTTTCTGTCAAACGGGGAAAAACTAGGGACTGTTTTTAGTTATATTGACGGAGAATCATCTCAGTACATACATTTGAGATCTTCGATGCTGGCTTATGTATCCATAAATTTGTTGTCGATGATCAATAGATTCCCTGTTGCCGCAGTGAGAGTTGCAACGGATTCATTTTATATTGATAAAAAACACTCAGCGCTGTTGGATAATGTTATATCGGATGATCCATCGTGGGGCTCGTGGAGAATAAAGAATGAAATGTTACACGGATATTGTAAATCGGCTGATGTTGAAATCGAGGATGAGTATCGCAGCGCAGAAATATCTTCGATGGTTTCGTCGGGGGCAACTTCGTTGTTGCCGCCGGTGCACGATCCTGTTACAAGACACAAAACAGTTTATCTGAACGGTCCTGGTGGTTCTGGTAAAACAACTCGAGCGATTGAATTATTTAGAAACTCTGACATGATTGTGCTAACACCCACACACAGACTTGCCAGGGAGATGAGACAACGGGATGTTAACGCGTGCACGTATCACAGTTTTTTCAAATACAGCGGCGGCACGTGGACACCTGAACGAATGGGAACGAAATATATTCCCGAGAAAATCATCTGGGATGAGATAGACACTGTGCCGTTGGATACATTAAAACAGTTTCTGGATTGGCTGCTAAAGAAAAATACCGCAGTGGTGATGTGCGGCGATCATGGTCAACCACCCCCATTTACAGGTGAATCTCCACACGAGTGGCTGAAAACTTTTGTAGATTATTATGAGGAAATAACTAACGATGTTAGAGCACTCGATGAAACGCTGAAAGAGTTTAAGGCACTGATCAGGCTACAAACCAATAAAGTCCAGTGTGAGATAATGCGTGAAATAATTCCAGAGACTTCGCTGAGCGACTTTTGGGAAACGTGGAAACCAGGTGATTTAATTGTGGCAAGTAGAAAGATAGTCAGGGACACACTTCAGCAGCGGTTATTTCAGTTACATCAGAAGAAATTTCCCATGTTGCCAGTGCCGTTGTGTTATAGACCAGCTGATACGCGATTGCAGAATATTGATGTTGATATTCCAGGGCGCCTGACTGCGTCGGGTCCGGAGAAACAGAATTTAGTATTAAATGATATTGTCACAGTTGATGTTGATGCTGTTGAACAGGCACTGAAAATGAGCAAATCCCCGTGGACGCTAGGATACGCTATGACCATCCACAGTTCGCAGGGACTAACTATTTCAGATACAACAGTTTGGATTGTTGATGATCGCATCGAGTGGTCAAATTTAGTTTATTTAGCCGTGTCAAGAGTAAGAAGGATAGGTCAGTTACGAAGAATTGTATTAGATGATGTTGTCAACGACAGCTCAATCGCTGATGACACAATAAGAAAGAAATTAGCCGGTTACAAACAGAGCGACAAAAAAAATGGTAGAGAGTTTGATCCCAAACAAAGTTTGGATGTTGAATTTGTAATACAATTACAACAACAGCAGAATAATCACTGTGCGAGTTGTAATTGTTTATTGCTGTGGCAGTATTCGAAAAACGACCCAAGGCAATTCACCGTAGATAGAATAGATAGCAGTCGCGGTCATACACGTGAAAATGTGATGTTGACCTGTCTTGAGTGTAACCGACGCAGAGGTGTTGCTGCAGTTATTTAAATGATTGAATCACTTCAGTGCGGATCACTTTAGTGATCGGGGTGGTAATTGTGTATCCTCGGGAATCACCTGAAGTTGCTCGCGTTTAAATCCGCGTTGAGGAGCAGTCGAATCTAATCTGTAGATTGCGTTTCTCCCAGTTGATCTGGTTATGCTGAATATCTTATGTGTAGTAACACTCCATGTGGGATCGGTTGCTCTTTTTTTTCCTCCTTCTAGTTCGCCTGGTTCGTATAAATACCTAACGGTGACATTACCCAGCAGTGGGGACGCTAGCGTCCCTGGCTGCGTTGAAACATTTTGTTGCTGTTGTCCGCGTTCACTGACGCGGGGTATATATTTTTTTGTGATTGCATTTACAGGTCTCATGTTTGTTGTTCTGGTAATTTCATTATTCAGTGCGGCTATCACGTTTGGCAGTCTTGCAACCCATTCACGAGATCTCGTATCGTAAATGAATTCCCTCGCGTACTGGTATCCGAATAATCTCTCAGCGAGTGTTCTATTAAATCGCTCAACAATTGCCTGATCCCGATGAATTTCAGTATGTCCTCGTCGTATGGTAACGTTATGCTGCTTTGTCAGTGATGACACCGCGCCCTGAAATTCCTTGCCAGGATCAACTTGTAATAATCGTGGCCAGTTTAGAGGTCCTCGTTGATAAATTCGTTTAAACGCAGAGGCGACTTCGGACGCTGTTTTAGTCGCTAACGGTTCTGCTTCTTTGTATCTACTGGCAACATCAACTACTGTTAGCGCGTATTTGTATATTTTTCTACGGACAGTATCATGAGGCAGGAATAGTATGTCAGCCTGATGAACTTCATTGGGCACACTAACATCAAAATGTGCAAAGTTGATTTGTCGAGGTGGTGGTAAGTAGATTTGCCATATTGCTTGTTTTGATAGCCAATTTTTGGCAACCTCGCGTGTTACTGATGCCGCGTTGGCGAGTTTATTAATTGCTGAGTTACCTCTCCAGTATCCGATTGGGGAATAATAAATCGCTTGCATTTTTATTTAATTATCCAGCGCCTAATACTAATTTAGATTTCATCGCTGATCTTACTAACCAATTAGCGAGTGACTCCTTAAATGATTTATTTTTTATGGCGCTTAGTGCATGAATTAATTTCACATCCGCGATATGCCTGTCTTGTAGATCTTTACTTCGATAAGCAACATCATGTATGTGACACGCTGCGTCGATAGCGTTTATCGGATACTCTCCCGGTTTTGGTTTAGATTGTTCATCAAGTCTGATATCTAGTCGGGTCCCTGGACCGCAGTAATTGTATCCTGGGAGATGTTTTTCTCCGGGATACTTTGCCCAGGGAGTTCCGGGCAGCTTTCCAAGTTTGGCTGCAATGTCACCTCCGCTAAATTCTCGCTTTTTTTTTGAAATCTAAATTTTTTTGTGCCACATCGCGTACACTTACCAGAAAGTGCTTGTCTGTTATTTTTTGTTGTAATGGTTGTTAGATCATTCGTAGGGGTTCGTGCCTTACACTTCACACAATATAGATCCATAATTATTATTCTTTATATACAAATGGAAATTACAGATTTTTCTGCGACAAAAAAGAAAGAGCCAGTTAAGCATAATTCAGTGCTACCAAACTCTATCCGCGCGATTATAATTGGGCCATCCGGTTCAGGTAAAACACAGCTGTTGCTGAACTTGATAATGAAGTGGATGAAATGGGATAAACTGTATTTGATAGCTCCATCTGTAGATGATCAACGATGCTATAACGTTATAAAAGATTTTAATGAGAGTGCAAGCGCGCTGAGTAAAGACGGTGAGGATGTTGTTGAATTTATCACTGATATCGAAGAAGCCCCCAGCGTCGAGGATCTTGATGAATCAATTAACAACCTAGTAGTGTATGATGATGTTATGTTGGACAAGCAAAAAAATCCCGCAAGAATATTTTCCCGGGGACGTCACAAAAACACTGATGTGATTTATGTTACTCAGCGTTATACACAAATTCCTAAAGTAATCAGGGATAATTGTAATCTTCTTGCGATATTCAATGGAGTTGATACACATACACTGAGAAATATTCATCAAACCTGGTGTGGTGGCGATATGGATTTAAATAAATTTAAAAATTTCTTCAGTCATGCTCAAAGAAAACCTCACGGATTTGTGACAATAAATTTACACGATCCCAGAACAAGATACCGTATTGGACTTGATACACTATTTGCAACATAAAAATGTTTTTCCTTGGAAACTCATTTCCCAGAGCAGCAGAGGGGATGGACCCGACCCATGGATTTTTCAATAACGACCCCGCCACGGAAACTGTTTCAGATTTATTGAAGTAACCCAAGTTGTCAGTGCAAACTCAACGAGTTTGTCCCTGGAAACTCTTCGAGTTTTCGGGGGACATTTTTTTTTGTCCTGTATTCTGAATAGAAGGGTTTATTTCGTCGAAATAAGCCCTCTATCGAGGAATAGTTTCCTGGAGGGGTTTATTGTGCAAAAAGTTTCGGTCTGTACAGCCCCTCTGCTGCTTTGTCATTGTCTTTTCTTACAAGTACAACTGTATGCTTGACTCCAAAAATAAACTTCTGACATGTCTACAAAATCCAAGTATATGTGATAGTGGAATCACACATGAAAATTCTTCTTCATCATTTGACATTAATCTACGTGCCGCAAATCTTAAGTGGAATTAATCGTTCATTGGTATTAATGTATCAGTAGGTCCATCCCCTGCAGCGTTTCTTACGTTACCTATATTTACGTGTCTGGCTTTTGGATGATCAGTTGTATCCTTTGCGAACATCATTGACGGACCAGCTGATCTTGAGTAATCATCGCTGTATCTTGCAAGGCCAAGTATCGTCGTGTCAATATCGACGTTTTACAGGCATGATTCAATGGGTCTTCCGTCAATCATGTATATGTCACTTTTAAATAATGCCACACTACCATTGTTAACAAAATCAGGTCGATCACCAATTACGATTCCTTTACCATCTGCTTGTAAAAGTGTACCTTCTACTCTAGTGAATGCCTCAGAGGGTAAGAAGTATTTTCTTGCATCCTAAACTTGAAGTTCGATTCGTCCGCGTTGATTTGGCTCTCGTGCGTCATAAGAATAATACTGATAATCGAGCACAGACTCATCTTTGAGAACTGGCGCATCTATGTCAAATGCTGGATCAGATACACGTTTAAACATTTTATTATAATTGTTATTATCTAACACGAAGACCACTCCCTGCTATCAGACTAGCAGTTGTATTTTTTTTTTTGTTTTCTGATAGTGGTACACCAGCCAACTCTGCTATTTTTTTAATTTGCAGCTTGATTTTTTTAAACTCACATTTGAAGGCATAACTTCGGTACTGGGTCATTTCGCTGATTGCGGTTTTCGTCGTATTAATCGTGCTAGCCTATCCTTGATTGCCGAGAATGCTTTACTAGCAACTTCACCAACAGCACCAATACCTTTTTCACGAACAACGTCAATAGCTTTCATTCCCAGCTGCCTTGCAATCGGTATCGCTTTTGGGGCTATCATTTTAAATAAATCCTGAATAACATCGCCGAGTCTATCTCTGTAGTTAACTTTATACGTAGGTAATCGCGAATTTATCACCCTGACCACGATTGGTCCACGTTGAGCATTGTGTATGATCATCTTATTTTAGTCATTGTATCCAATTGCATACCCTTAATCACTGTGGTAATCATCTGCGATTTCATAGATGAGGGACCGATAAAC
Source organism: Sinohyriopsis cumingii (assembly GCA_028554795.2). Lineage (NCBI taxonomy): Eukaryota > Metazoa > Mollusca > Bivalvia > Unionida > Unionidae > Sinohyriopsis > Sinohyriopsis cumingii. The sequence continues at coordinate 33,035,837 of CM068826.1, forward strand.
AATAATGTCCATGATACCGCCTGTAAAAATATTTGACAAATATAAGTTTCTTCATTAATAATGTATGGGTAATTATTACTGACTCGTCCTCCGCCAATCAGAATTTCAACATCGGCAATGACATTATTGGGACATGGAGTAATAAGGCCACTTCCTAGAGTAGCAATACCACTTCCAGTTGCTCCTTCTTCCCCACTTGTAGTTTTATCTGCTTTTTTCAACCATGCTCTTGAGGCTGATTTCCTTTCTGCTTTTGCTTTTTCAAGTTGCTGCTTCATTTTTTCTTCTCTTAGTCTCCTTCCTTGCTTTACTCGTTCAATATATTCATATACTGTATTGTGGAAAAGGTCAAAACTATTAATATCTTGCTCAGATCTGATCTGCGGAGTATCAGTAGTGATGCGATATATATATCCCTGACCCAATCAGCAGCTTTTAGAGTTTTAACATATTTGGATATTACATACTTTTCTCTGTCATGATATCCAAACGAGGTAATATTAATTACTTGGATTGGGTCTTTGATAGCGGCAATACCTTCAGGCGTGAATTTATCTGTAATGTTAATTCTGACTTGGCAGAGATTGTGGTTGAACTTCAGGTTGTGGATGAGGAGGTTGCTGGGGTGGTGGTTGAGCTGCTTGAAAACGGCAAATAATATCCAAAGGTAATGTCTCAAGAACTTTTTGAGCCGCCTCATTTGCTGTAAAAGTTTTTTGTTGTTGGTTTGACAATTGGTTTCAATAACTGTTCTGTACCTTCTACAAATTCCACCTGAGACTCATGACGCGCTTGTAGCTGCTGCTTGACAGCATCACGAACAGGGATATATTTCTTAATTGCGTCTAGTCGCTCTCGAGCTAATCTAGCTGTGTGAGATTCTATTATTGATAAAATAATGATTTAATTACTCACACACTACAGCAGCAGGGAGGGTGTGACCGAAAATGAGTGTCCGACAGTGTAAAGGGGTCTCGTAGTAGACTACCCTAGGTTGGGGTGGGGTGCTCCCAGCATTATCTTTAATTATTAAAGAAGACCCAACCTGGCTCGTTTTTGTTAGACATTGAAGTAGTGATAGAGATGCAAAGCTCCGAGTCCCCAGTCAGCGATGCCGACAGTTAAATTATTGAATACACAAAAGGTGAAATTCAAATAAACAACAAATTTAATGTCATTCAATTACAGATAATCCTTCCTCAAATGAAATTCAATATTCAAAATCCTATCACTCGTCTTTCACTCGACCAAGTGACGGCCTATTTCATCATCTGACAGTATGATTGATTTTCCTTTTGTCCTGTGTTTCTACTCATCTCTTGATATGTAGTATTTCTTGACTGGTATCCAGTACACCTTCAGTCCAATAACCACGTACTTCACCCTTCACTTCCTCCACTTCCGTTCTCTCTTTTTCTTGTCTCCCTGAGACTCGGGACCAACTGTACCAGGGTATTTCCATTCTCTGTCTCCTACAGTTCCCTCCGGTCCCTAAAAGCTTCCTTTCCGAAGCTCCTTTGTAATTCCCAGAACAACAATGTTTCCCGCCAATTTCGAATGACGTCGGAGTAGCTTAGAACTTCCTTATGTAATTTCCGCAAGATGGTTTAGCGACTACTGACTTTTAGTTTCAAGACACTAGATTTAAACTTGCGATTCCAGTGGTGGCCACGCCTTGCTTAATTCCGAGTGGATGTCGATTCACCCATGGTCTACATAATTAGCAGACGTTGCCCCCTCCCCGGCAGTCTGTCAAGGGTGGATTTACGACCCCCACTTGATTTCCTTTTAGCCAACACCGGCAATTCCTGCCACTTACCTGTGAATCGCATTCAGCAGAATAAGCCGCCAGTAACAAGTTCCTATGGCTATGTTATATACAACTGGCTTCCCCCCGTCTTTGATGTCGGCTGACGCTCGCATCATTTATGAAGCGAATAATTAGCCTCAGGGTCTAGCATATACATGTTGCAATTTGGCTATTGTTCCGTACTTATAACGTGACAGACGGGTAAACGAACACACATACAAATTTAAAAACACAAACGACAAAGATAAAATAACAAAATGAGCTAACCCAATTAGAGAAAATCTCGACCTGTTAGAGGCTTCGGTTTGACGTTATTGACCTTGAATTTTCATTTTTTATTTTTTGATGAAGCTTTATTTTCAAAAAAGATTTGCTCCAAAATGTGTCTGTTCATCCTCCCTGCTGCTCAAAATCATGTAATACCCATTTAAATCTGATATGTAAACCATCAAAAATCCACCCAAAAAATGCGTTTTTTAAAGTATTTATTGCTTGTCGCTGTTCGGGCAAAATGAAGTTTCCTAAAAGTACACTCATATGGAGATGTTAATACCCGAATTTGACTTTTTCAAGACAAAATTTGAGGAAATCCAACCTTATTAACTTTGTCTAATTTCGTCTCAAACATTTATTACTATGTTGTGGTTTTTAAAACCAAATTGCAATCTGAATAAATGGATTCGCATCACTTTGCACCATCGCTGCTAAATAAGCGCCTCTGCTATCTGGCAATTTACTATCCAGTTCTGGATATTTTTCCTACACTCATCTGTATGTTAAGAGGAACAATTATTTTTAGTTGTTGTTGTAGGGTTTAACGCCATTTTTCAGCACAAGTTAGGCTATGTATGGCGGCCAGTATAATTGGGGGAGGAAGAACTCGGGAAAACCCCGGAAAGAACCACTGACCCACGAGAAGCTACTGCCTAGCTTTATCACATACCCACATTGATCGAGCCCGAGACTCGAACCTACGCAGAGAGAAGTGATATGGCAGTGATCCGTAACGGTGAGCGCTTTAGACCACTCGGACAATTAGGGCCCCAGTATTCTTGGTAAAAACTGTTAATATGTGTGGGGTTTTTGTGCAAAACGTAAAATTGCCCATGCTTATTGGACTTTTTTGTGGTGGCATTTGTGGTTAAACACCACTTTTCAGCACATGATAGGCTAATCATGGCTGTCAGTATATTTGGAAGAACTAGGAAATAACCACCGACCCATCAGAAGCTATTAGCAAAATATACAGATATCGAAAGCATCTGGTACATATTATTATGTATATTTAATTGCAATTGTGTGTTTAACTTTTATTCATGGTTGTAATTTGTAAACAGATTGTTTACGAAGCTAACCTTTGTCCTTTAGTGGAAGTTATAAATATAATGTTTACATTACATTTGGTTTCGAATCATTCTAGGCTCAGTCATGCTTACAATCAGAATGGAATTTTCTGTTGAAATGATGCAGCATTGTTGTTGACATCGGATAAAACTCAAGAGGAATTATTTACTTAAAATATTCATTGGAATTACCAAAGTGTTCATTCACTTTTGAATTTATATACACTACTTTAGATTACCGTGAACTCGTCCAGAGACATACTGGATTGCATTATTATTCTACATCAGGACGTTCAAGGCTACTGAAATTCATTCGGAACATTCTATATTTTTCGACCATTAAGGAAGATTTTATTCACACCGCTGTAAGTGTCTCTTGAATTTTTACTTTGTATTATAGAAAAATATATTGCTTGTTGATTTTACATAAATTGCTGGTTTCACTTTCTTTCCCTTACATAATTTAAGACTAGAATCGTAACAATATTGAATGCCTAAAAAACTGGTTCACTCTAACGAGCATTTCCGGAATGGTCTTTAAATAAATACAAATCCGTAGGTTGAATGTCAGGATTCTCTTTTTATATAGAATTTCACCCCCGTGCAAAATACTAAGAAAACTGGAGTGGAACCTAATGCTACGCTTAAGAGTTTTTGGAGAACCATTAAAAGTTGGGAAGGCACGGGTAAATATGTTTTCTATACAACTCTAATGATGTACAGCAAGTAACGTAATTTACACAGCTTTGAAAAAAACTTAATTGGAGGGGAACAGTGATGAAATTCAAATTGATAGACGTATGACTTAGTAAAAATCCTACTTTATTTTATTTTAATTTTATTCACGGCAGAGGTTGATTGTGTTCTGATTGTTTGATTTTATCAGTTTCGAAGTGATAGCTCCAGAGTTAACTAGAATCCTCTTTTAACTTTCTCCACTCGGGTATGATAACATCAAATACTTAGTTCAGTGTTTGTAAAAAAAAACTACGCTTGAATTAAAACCAAAATCTTAAGATTTAGTGTGGGTAAACTCTGTTTTATGAAAATACTTAGCGTTAACAACATTCTTTGCTGTAATACGGAGATTGTTGAGTGTAAGGATTTGGCGCCTTTATTTTTCGAAAAGTTATGCCTGTTAGAATATGTATGGACGATAGATAATTTGTCTATTTTATGACAATAACATTTGTATTTGTAGAAATTCCTTGCTGAACAACCCTTCAGAGCAATGGATAGTCTCCAAGCATGATGTACCAAAAATTAGTGTCTGTGTGCTTATGCGAGTGAGTGAGCTTCGGCATCCTAAATATCAAATTCACACATGACGTCATTATTTTCTACGTCATTATAGCGTTGTCAGGGAAATATTTCAATGTCAGTCTAGCGTCATTTTCGTATTTTAACAAGCGTTGCTTCAGTTACAGATAAATTTCTACAAAATGTCAGATTTAAAGCTATTTAGCGGAATTGGGAATAGCTACAAAGTAATGTCGTAAGTACTATCGGACACCTTTTGCCTTATTTTGTTCAAATTTTCAGTTTGATTTCAAATACAGTATTATTTTTGAATTAACACGAATAAAATTTACAAGAATGTATCAAACGAGTTTCCAGACTCAACAAAGCCGTGAAAATGATTGCCTTTCTTGCCGTGTGTCCCTATCTGGCTGAACATACTAATTAACTTAATTCGTCCGTAATGAATATCTATTTATATGCGGTGAATGGTGCAGTAGTGGATAGTAAGGGAGGTAGGTTGTTCGTTTGCATGCTGGTCATTTTACTCATTATTCCCACTATGAAAACAAAGTCATATGGACAGCGTTCTTTTGCATACCAGGGACCAGCAACGTGGAATGAATTGCCCACTGAACATAGACACACAGTGATCACATTCAAGAGTGCTATAGAAAAACTCTTTTAATTCGACTGCAAGAACAAACTTAAAGACCTAATAATGTTTCCTACCTTAAATATTCTCAGCATGTTTTTTTAATGTTTTCTAATTTCATAGTGTTTGTGTTTGTAATCATATCATTATATATGTTTTTTTTTTTTTAAATGTTATAGGTGTTGTATAATGTTGTAAAGCGCTTAGAGCTTCTAAAGATTAGGCTCTATACAAAGTCCTCATTATTATTGTTATTATTATTATTATTTAGTTGACAAGTTTCTGGATGGTTATTTGATTAACTAGTCAGTTAGTTACTTACATAGTATTTTAGTGGATAGACCTGCTAATTAACAAGGATGACAGGTCAATATTTTTCTTCTAACATTATTTACATTTGCCGTATTAAAGAAGTTAATACATATCAGATAATTAAAATATTTCGTGGAATTTGCCTTTAACGTTTGGTACACAATCAAAACTTGAAAAGAAAACATCGTTATCGATACCTTTTGATAGCCACGACCACCCAATTATCTGATACATTGTGCTACACTATGTATATAAAACGAAAAGGGATAAGGAATGCAGCAGAATTGTTTTTGTTACACGAAACCGGACAAATCTGTCTTTCATTCATATAAAATTATTCCATAGCTTTTCCTTTGTTGAAATGCTTTGGCTCTTCTGTTTCTCCTGAAGTAAAGTTACATATAATAAAATATGCAGGGAAAATGTTATACCATTTAATATACCGCCTCAACTTCCACACATAATAATAATAATAATAATAATGATAGCAACAACAGCAACAAAAAGGACACGAACAACGATAAATAATCTATATATTTTATGACAAAATGTATTTGCTAAATGATCTTGCAGCACAATAATTGAAATGCAGTTGATCCTGCGAGTCATATAGGCAGGCATACAACCATCCCATCAGTCCATTCGAACTGCTAGTGAATGTGACCAGTCAGTTAGTCCTTGGATCCATGCATACAATGAGTTTAGTTAATAATTCAGCCAGCCAGTCGGTACATGCTTCTAGACTGAAATTCAGTTATTCGTTTCTTTTTGTCTGTTTGATAATATTTACAATCAATATTGACCTTTTCATCTTTATTGGTGGCTTGTCATCGCATGAAAGATGGCTGTAATAAAGTGTAAGATTATCAGGCACATCGTTGCCTGAAAATGGGTGTAATAAGGTGTAAGATTATCAGGCATATCGTTGCCTGAAAATGGTTGTAATAAGGTCTAAGATTATCAGGCCAATAGCTGCCTGAAAATGGTTGTAATAAGGTGTAAGATTATCAGGCCAATAGTTGCCTGAAAATGGTTGTAATAAGGTGTAAGATTATCAGGCATATCGTTGCCTGAAAATGGTTGTAATAAGGTGTACGATTATCAGGCATATCGTTGCCTGAAAATGGGTGTAATAAGGTGTAAGATTATCAGGCATATCGTTGCCTGAAAATGATTGTAATAAGGTGTAAGATTATCAGGCCAATAGTTGCCTGAAAATGATTGTAATAAGGTGTAAGATTATCAGGCACATCGTTGCATGAAAGATGGTTGTGATAAGGTGTAAGATTATCAGGCACATCGTTGCCTGAAAATGGTTGTAATAAGGTGTACGATTATCAGGCATATCGTTGCATGAAAGATGGCTGTAATAAAGTGTAAGATTATCAGGCATATCGTTGCCTGAAAATGGTTGTAATAAGGTCTAATATTATCAGGCCAATAGCTGCCTGAAAATGGTTGTAATAAGGTGTAAGATTATCAGGCCAATAGTTGCCTGAAAATGATTGTAATAAGGTGTAAGATTATCAGGCACATCGTTGCATGAAAGATGGTTGTGATAAGGTGTAAGATTATCAGGTACATCGTTGCCTGAAAATGGATGTAATAAGGTGTAAGATTATCAGGCATATCGTTGCCTGAAAATGGATGTAATAAGGTGTAAGATTATCAGGCATATCGTTGCCTGAAAATGGTTGTAATAAGGTGTATAATTATCAGGCATATCGTTGCCTGAAAATGATTGTAATAAGGTGTAAGATTATCGTGCCAATAGTTGCCTGAAAATGGTTGCAAAAAGTTGTAAGATTATCAAGCACATCATTGCATGAAAGATGGTTGTAATAAGGTGCAAGATTATCAAACACATCGTTGCCTGAAAATGGTTGTAATAAGGTGTAAGATTATCAGGCATATCGTTGCCTGAAAATGGTTGTAATAAGGTGTAAGATTATCAGGCACATCGTTGCCTGAAAATGGTTGTAATAAGGTGTATAATTATCAGGCATATCGTTGCCTGAAAATGATTGTAATAAGGTGTAAGATTATCAGGCCAATAGTTGCCTGAAAATGATTGTAATAAGGTGTAAGATTATCAGGCATATCGTTGCCTGAAAATGATTGTAATAAGGTGTAAGATTATCAGGCCAATCGTTGCCTGAAAATGGTTGCAAAAAGTTGTAAGATTATCAAGCACATCATTGCATGAAAGATGGTTGTAATAAGGTGCAAGATTATCAAACACATCGTTGCCTGAAAATGGTTGTAATAAGGTGTAAGATTATCAGGCATATCGTTGCCTGAAAATGGTTGTAATAAGGTGTAAGATTATCAGGCACATCGTTGCCTGAAAATGGTTGTAATAAGGTGTATAATTATCAGGCATATCGTTGCCTGAAAATGATTGTAATAAGGTGTAAGATTATCAGGCCAATAGTTGCCTGAAAATGATTGTAATAAGGTGTAAGATTATCAGGCACATCGTTGCATGAAAGATGGTTGTGATAAGGTGTAAGATTATCAGGCACATCGTTGCCTGAAAATGGTTGTAATAAGGTGTAAGATTATCAGGCATATCGTTGCCTGAAAATGGTTGTAATAAGGTGTATAATTATCAGGCATATCGTTGCCTGAAAATGATTGTAATAAGGTGTAAGATTATCAGGCCAATCGTTGCCTGAAAATGGTTGCAAAAAGTTGTAAGATTATCAAGCACATCATTGCATGAAAGATGGTTGTAATAAGGTGCAAGATTATCAGGCATATCGTTGCCTGAAAATGATTGTAATAAGGTGTAAGATTATCAGGCATATCGTTGCCTGAAAATGGTTGTAATAAGGTGTATAATTATCAGGCATATCGTTGCCTGAAAATGATTGTAATAAGGTGTAAGATTATCAGGCATATCGTTGCCTGAAAATGATTGTAATAAGGTGTAAGATTATCAGGCATATCGTTGCCTGAAAATGGTTGTAATAAGGTGTATAATTATCAGGCATATCGTTGCCTGAAAATGATTGTAATAAGGTGTAAGATTATCAGGCCAATCGTTGCCTGAAAATGGTTGCAAAAAGTTGTAAGATTATCAAGCACATCATTGCATGAAAGATGGTTGTAATAAGGTGCAAGATTATCAAACACATCGTTGCATGAAAATGGTTAATAAGGTGCAAGATTATCAAACACATCGTTGCATGAAAATGGTTAATAAGGTGCAAGATTATCAAACACATCGTTGCATGAAAGATGTTTGTGAAAAGGTGTAAGATTATCAATCACATCGTTGCCTGAAAATGGTTGTAATAAGGTGTAAGATTATCAGGCATATCGTTGCATGAAAGATGGTTGTAATAAGGTGTACGATTATCAGGCACATCGTTGTATGAAAGATGGTTGTGATAAGGTGCAAGATTATCAGCACATCGTTGCCTGAAAATGGGTGTAATAAGGTGTACGATTATCAGGCATATCGTTGCATGAAAGATGGGTGTAATAAGGTGTACGATTATCAGGCATATCGTTACCTGAAAATGGGTGTAATAAGGTGTAAGATTATCAGGCACATCGTTACCTGAAAATGGTTGTAATAAGGTGTAAGATTATCAGGCACATCGTTGCATGAAAGATGGTTGTAATAAAGTCTAAAATTATTAGCTATTAAGATTATCACAATTTTGATGATTTATGCGTCTATTTTCTTCAGGGATGGCCAGTTCTGGTTTTCTGAGATGCAATTTCGATCCCAGATAGAAAGAGAATTTGCAGATAAGGCTGAGAGATGGCTCAAAAACGTGTCTGAGAAACTTTATATCATGGGACAACAGAATGTTGATGGTAATTTTCTTATCTGTCTACATGGTTGCTTCTCTTCTATAATAGCAGTTAATAATTTGCATATTCATTCACTAAAAGTGGTGGGATGCATCACCCTGCTTTAGAAAGATCAGTGTTATACCTCATTTTGAATTTCATGCACATCTCCAAGATGTCCTTTGTATTGTTTTGCACCTAGTGAAGACTTGAAACATTTATAAACTTTCACATTATTGTCCACGAAATTCTTCCTAGCATTTATGTACTGAAAAACAAAGTAGTTCATCTTCACAGTAATACATGTATTTATTTATCCATCCATCAAAATTATTCCATTTAATTAACTTTGTATCTAAAATATAAATTCAGCAAATTATGAGATCTATAAACCAATCTATTATTCCAAAGATCATTCTCATTGTCACTACAAATTCATGCCACAAAACGAAATGGGTGAATTAATTACAATTAAAGATATCTCTTCAAAAGCCTCTTTATGATTGATATATAGGAATAATTCAGATAGAATCAGCTTTGCAAATGGAAGTGGCAAAGATGGAAGAACATGCTCGTGGTGCTATTGTGTACTCCAGGTCATACGAAGAGGCTGCCAATCTGCTTCTCAGGTGAGTGAAATTGTTTAAATATACTAAGATGACTGCATGATTAGTGAAGTTCGCCTACGTAGATGAAGTCTTTCTTCCAAGAAACATAAGTGAGAATGAATCATATTCTATGCACGTGATAAAGTCACAATGCATAGCTTTTTCTAAATGTTAACTAAAGTACCATCTGAAACAATTAGTATCAATATAATATTGGTTTTTATCACTTCTAATCTATCATGTATCCGTTGAACGTACGGGTATGTTATACTAGTCGTGACAGTAGTGCTAGCTTTATCATAATTCTCTACCTAAATTTTTACTCTCTTTGTCTTCTTTCTATGTTCTCATCAGTGTCGTGCCTTATTCTCACAGATTGCTTGTCAGAGTATGGAATACAATTCTTTGCTACCTCTGTGTTGATAGTAGGTTTTCATACGAGTATAAACGATTCTTTGTAGTTCTGTAAATTGATGTTGTATCCAACGATACTATCCAATTTCATTGTTACTATCCAATTTCATTGTTGTTTTCTCTCTCTAATCTGATTGTTTCCTGCACTTTAATATCATTTGATCTCATTGATTTTACATAATTTTTTCGTCTATATATTTTGTAGTTTATTTTCCATTTCTTCGGTCAGTTTTCAACTATTGCTTTGCAAACTGTTACAATTGATTATGTCATTTAATTCATTCATTTAATTACTAGTTGATGCCTAACAAAGGGATTAAAAAATATTTCAACCTACACAAAGATTGAGGTCTGCTAATCTTCTTTTCATAAGCGAGGTGCAAAAACTCTCCCGGCATTAACTGAATTTGGACATTATTGTGGTAGTTCTTCTTTGTAGCAGAAGATTTTACAGATGGGCTAAAACAGCACATGGTGAAAGGTTTGTGCAGGAAAAGTTGCATAGTTAACGGTGTAGGTATCATGACTGTTATGCCTTCATTGAATGAAATTTAAAAGATATTTAAATATTTCCATAACTGAACCAACATTTATGCGATTTTCATTGCCATCTTTGAATTTTAGAAATTCATAGGCAAGATTGTAGCCTTTCACGAGTATTTTGCATTTCTCAGCTTTTCATACTTTCCCCCCATCTTTTTACATTTCTTCTGACTGGTTCACCAATTTTTAAAGAAGGTATTCGAAGGGTATTAGTTGTCATATATCCACAAAGATTTATCCATGCTCTTGGTCTATTTTTTTCCGCGTTTGCTACAACCAGAGGTATGTTAGTTGATTTCGGACTAGTTGTATTCTGTCCCTTAATTAGCTCTGATGAAAGGATAACCTATATTCTGGCTCTATTGTGAATAAATTACTTATACCTTCTACTCTTTAAGATTCTGTTAAACCATTTTAAAATGCCTTTTTGTCTGAGTAAGTTGAAGATTAGTCTATCTTTTCTTTTTTTTAAAAACCATAAATTTTCCTTGATCAAACTTCTTTCCCCATCATATTGTATCTTTCAGGTTTTCGCTGTTTAAAGATTACTATATAAGCAACATGTAGGTCATGTTCTCTTTCTTTTCAATTTTTCATCCCATACATTTTTCTTTAAAAGAGACATGTCGTTGTTAAAATGTATTTATATCCATTGTCATATTTTTCATGTACGTGCATGTGAACACTGTCCGCATGCCACTGGTAATCAACGTGAATAACATAAACACTTTGGTATCAAAATTGTCTCGCTTGCTTGAGTATTTAGTCTGTAGACTGTTCAGTCAACTGTACTTTTACTTCATTTGCTTGTTGTTTTCCCCGCTGAATGTGATCCCCCAACTCATTAGCATTTTTGAAAGCTGCTTGACATAAATTTAGGATCGTAGTATAGATGTCTTAAATAATGTCCTTTGTCGGTCCTATTCGATGGAGCTATGAACTGTTGGGACATCGTTTAAAACCAAATAAAAAGAGACAATACGTTACCCCTGATAAATTGTTGAACGTAAAAAGGACATCGATTGACAACAGAAAATTTTAATTTATCAATTTGCAAAAGTTTTTTCAATCCTTTCAAACGTACGAACTGTTTCAGATTTATGTCCACTTTTGCCATTCATTACTTGATTTTAAAATAGCTTACATTATATACATAGTCACTTTGTTCTAAATAAATTAGGATGTCTTTATTTCCAATTCTTGTAGGTTTACATATAATTTACGAGATAGTCAATTTGTATTGTGAATATAGTCAAATTTAAATCCGTGTGCTGAACCATATCACAGACGTAATATATTCCTTATTCATACCTTACCGTACTCACTGTCTCTCTATCAGGGGTTATCTCAAGGTCATCTTCATTATATTTAATATCTAAATTAAGATTTTTGCTAAAGCTTTGTAGTATATACTTTATCAAATAAAATATCAGCATTTTTATTAACAGCTAGCTTTGACCATGCTTTTATCCAATCCAAACTTGTAAATAAAAATTCGTATCTATGGATACCAAAATTGCTGTCTTCATGTTAAATTCATCTCACTGAAAACTTGAGTTCAATACAATATAGATTTCTGCCATTATTTATGCTTGTATAAAAAAAATTTAAATTAGTGTTCGGTATGTTAATGTCGTGGACATCAGCGATGTATTACATGATCTAGTGACGGGGGTGGGGGGGGCTATTTATATTTTATTTTTAGTCCAGAAATTTTCTCGTTTAAGAGAATACGGAATTTAAATCTGCAAAAATGAATTATTTTATACTGGTTAAATTATCCCATTTCGGACATATTTATACCAATATGGCTTTGGTGATCTAAATATTACTCGGCTAAATGTTCGATTGTTTTGACTGCAGATCTAATATCTTAAGTGACCTGAAGGCTAACTTTCAAGCCTTCTTTCTACTACAGATGGTCGACCAGGTCACAGTCTGAAATAAAGAAAAGACTTAAGCGATTAAAAGTAACTTTCCAAAATTAAACTCCTGTGTGAATGGTTGATACAAAGTCTTGGGCTCACGTTTCAGCTCAAAGCTTGTATGATTTGCGATTCTTATCTTAGCTCTGTTTTCATTAAATTCTACGACTGAGAGCGCACGAGACCACCTCAGCCCCTCACACCATCCGTATTCAAAAGGAACCAGAGAACAAATAACCTTTAGAGAAATACGGGTAAACAATAATCATTGTGCGATACTGCAGAGGTGGACTAAATTCTTCGATTAAGAGAACCGATTCTATTAAGGATAAGCCTTTGTAAATAAAATGAGGAAGGTTATTTTTTCTCCATTAATGTATGTTGCCATGATGATGATGATGATGATAATTATGATGATAATGATGATGATGACGATGATGATGATAAATAGTGGGGTTTGATTACGGTATTTAATAATATTTCAAGTGGATAAAGAAATTTTAACATTTAATTAAGGATTGTCGTGTGTTATAACATGATATAAGTTCATTTCTTCTGTATTTGTTTTGTCGTGATACTAATATAATTTTATATCTGCTTAATTTACAGTGAGAGCGAGACTGCTGATGAAAAAGATATCTTAAGCAAATACGAAACTTCCTTCAAAGAGATGTTGAAACCATACAAACGTTTGCTAGACAGAGTTGAAGAAGGACGAAAGGTACAGAAATTTAGTCGGCAGACATCTGAAACAGCTATTTTCATTGAGCAAAAGACTCGTGCTTAAATTTAAAACTCCATTTGCAATAGACGTTTATCACATAGTATGTGGACTTCACATATAGTGTATTTGCAATAGATGTTTATCACATAGTATGTGGACTTTACATATAGTGTATGTAGTTTAATATTTTTGATATTACAGTACGTTAAGGGGCTTTGAGTGGCCGAGTGGTCTAAAGTTCTCACCGTTACGCACCACTGCTATCTCATCTGTCTGCGTGGGTTTGAGTCTCGGGTTCGGCCAATGTGGGTATGTATGAAAGTTTGCCAGTAGCTTCTCGTGGGTCGGTGGTTCTTTTCGGAGTTTTCCCGGGTTCTTCCTCCACCATTTATACTGGCCGCCATGTATAGCCGATCTTGTGCTGAAAATGCTGTGAAACCTTACAACAACAACAACAACAGTACGCTAACATATCACTTTATGTGACTGTGTGTAGGCCAAATAAGCCCATGAAGTTCTTGCGAAGTATTCACTTTACTGATGGGCTGAGATCGTGGGAAAATTTTCGTGACCGCACCTTATGGAATTTGTTTATTTTTACTAATATTGTCCTTTTTGGAATCCACTGCCCAACGGGAATTGAAAAAGGTCACGTCTTTACGAATTTACCCCAACACGGTCTCGTTGCGCCATGTATTGCATATCGTAAGCTGAAAATGACGTTAAACCCCAAACAAGAACAAGAAATAATACTTTGGATATTGGTCAATTGATAGCGGACGTGGTGAGTGGGCATTAACATGAAATCCACATTTCTACAAGAGTGATTTAAATGTTAACTTCTAAAAGTAAATAAACTCAACCATGTTCATTGAAGAATGTGTACATTAACCTGTCTCCAAATTGACAGAACATTAGGTCTATCAAACCAAAGCCTTTTTTTGCGGTAAAATAGCTAAAACTATCAAATGTTTCTTATGTGGATCAATTTTCGACTGTCTCCTGTTCCAAGTCAACTAATACAAATATCCAGCCAGAAATATCTTATAGTAAATATGGAATTTCTTCATTCAGTAATCATCCTTTCACATGAATATCCATCAACTTTCAGTAGTGAAACTGACATACCTTAGGTGTCAACATAGTTAAAGTGATCTCGTCTAACCTAAATGAACAAAACTACGTCATATCACACGGAACTTCCTTATTCATTCTGTGTTGAAAGATAAGGTTGTCTGTTTTATTTACTCGGAAGAACAGTTGCTTTTGGAATTATAATTTGTAAAAGAAAATATGCTTTTAAACGTAATTGGTTAGAAACTGCAAAAAAATCGACATGCGTTTGGAACTATTTTTACGTGCAACAAACGAAAGGTGCATCAGCTGGATCAGAATGAACGAAATCATTTCTTCTTCTTTCTAGCTATTTCTTTTAAAATAAAACTATGTGATAACAGGATCTCAAATGGTAATGATTCAATACTAAATCTATGAAACTCGTTGAATAATGTCGTAATGTTGCGACCCAACGCTGGACATTGTCAAACTCGTTTCAGAAATTCAATATTAAATCATTACCCATTTGAGATCCTGTTTGCAAAATGTGTCATTTTACAATTTTAGAACTTTGCTTTTATAAACCAGTAGGACTCATATTGGTCGAGATGTTAGTTTTCTGTGTCACATCTGTGCGATATTAAACATTCTAAATGCATGCTCTAAAGGTTGTGTAAAACAGAAGCCCCCCCCCCATGTAGTTATTAAAAACAGATCACATCTTGTGATATTAAATAATGTAATAATGCTTGTTGAAGTCACCCATTCTTAACAGCTCAGAATTGAATTTTTAAATGGAGGACTTTGATAGAGCAGAGGAGACTACGGACAATACGATCTAGAACCGGGGATCGAACCCAGGACTATTTAGTTATATAGTGACCAGTAACATAAATTCATAGGTGTAACGCTAACATTGTAGTTTTCGCGATCGATGAAACACAAAGAGATCTAATTATACAAAAATCCATTTATATCCATACATTAAATATGCAAAATGGAACCTTGAGGTTTCTTTTGAGTATTCTGAGATAACATAATTTGCATGCTATTTAAAAAATATACTTTAAGTTGCATAGGCAATGATGCTCCCTGACTTCTAACAGACAACTTCATAATATACTTCTATTTTCTTTCTTTTGCCTTTATATGCCATTATTATCCATATGTGCAGATATCAAGGATTAATTTTCTGGATACCGATTATATGATGGTAATTTTGTTCCCCTTTCAAGGCCTACAAAAGATCAATGGTCAGATTAGAAAAACTGGTAATGGAAGAGGACGATTTTTGGTTTAAGACTATTAAAATACAGAGAGCGAGGAAGACGGCGAAGAGTAACTCTGATAAATACATCCAACTTTTACAGGAGAATACAAATCAAGCGACTAACATAGACTCGGTAAACAATCTTTTTTATCAATCGTTGCACGTGCAAACTTTTACAAATAAAGAGATCACATTTACATCAACCTTTATTTTTGTCGACATTATTTATTATGATAATTTGTTGCTAGATAATATTAATAATTGATATTACTATAACAAATGCCACATAAATGTTAGTTCATTACACACTCAGTGTCCGTACCTTTGAGAATTTAAATCTTGGTGTGAGATGTGATATTGCGCTTGAAGAAACTGAAGAGCCAGCGAGAAACAATTGAACTTCGATGGTCCACCACTTGCCATTGAACATGCTGGACTGGCGATCGAACCCGATGATACAGGGTCGGAAAAATAGGTCGTTACGGCAATGCAATTTAGGGCCCCATTTGTCATCTTCAAGGAAAATGTAACTCGCTGTTTTAATAATAATAATCACTTCTTTAGCTGTCCAAGAAATTCACTGTTTTTAATAATAATAATAATAATAATAATAATAATAATCTTGGCATCCGTCCGTCTACGGGAGACGATGGCGTAGCTCCAAAGTAAGCTTTTGTTTATCCTTCTTTCTAGCTCTCTTTTCAGCTTGTTTTATTTTTCTCTCTTCCTCTGCGTTTTGAACTCCCTGCCTGAGAGCTAGACACCAGCTGGAACGGTTGTTTGCACAGCTCTCCCAGTCGTTGACATTGACGTTTGCCGTCTTCATATCCTTCTTGCAAACATCTTTGTAGTGCAGATGTGGTCGTGCACCTTCTGCTAACTCCCCATATAACAGGTCCTTGGGAATGCGCCCTGGATACATTCTCTTGACATGGCCAAGCTAGCGAAGGCGCCTCTAGCTGAGAATGGAGAACATGCTGTTCATGTTGGCCCGTTCTAGAACCTCTGTGTTAGATACTTTGTCCTGCCACTGGATGTGCAGAATGCGCCGCAGACATCTCAGCTGGAAGCTGTTGAGTTTCCTCTCGTGTCTTGCATAGGTGGTCCATGTTTCGCTGCTGTAGAGAAGTGAGCTGAGCACGCATACTTGGTAGACACGCAGTTTGGTCTTCTCGGTGAGGTTGGGGTTGTTCCAGACTCTCTGGTTAAGTCTGGCCATCACTGCTACTGCCTTGGCAATCCTGCCGTTCACCTCAGAATCAATGGAGAGTGAGCTGGAGATGTTAGACCCGAGGTATGTGAAGTTCTCGACAACTTCCAAGTTGTACCCATCGATGGTGACAGAGGGAGGGGAGTCTGCGTCCTGCGACATGACGTTCGTTTTCTTCAAACTGATGGTCAGTCCAAATTCCTTACAAGCCTGGGAGAGGAGGCATACCAGCTGCTGAAGTCCATCTTCCGTGTGTGATGTCAAGGCTGCATCGTCGGCGAAGAGCAATTCACGGATGAGTACCTCTGTGACTTTAGTCTTAGCACGGAGACGGGCGATGTTGAACAGCTTGCCGTCAGCCCTGGTATGGATGTACACTCCCTCGCTGCAGTCCTTGAATGCGTACTGGAGAAGCATGGAGAAGAAGATGGCAAAGAGCATCGGTGCAAGGACACAGCCTTGTTTGACTCCGCTGATGACTAGGAATGCTTCAGATATTGCGCCATTGAAGCACACTGTGCTGTGCATGTTCTCGTCGAACGACACGATGACAGCAAGCAGACGTAGGGAGCAGCCAATCTTCTGCAGGAGTCTGAAGAGTCCACTCCGACTAACCAGGTCAAACGCCTTCGTCAGGTCTGTGAAAGGCAATGTAGAGGGGCATCTGCTGTTCGCGAAACTTCTCCTGCAGCTGACATAGTGAGAAGATCATGTCTACAGTTGACCTGCCGGCTCGAAATCCACACTGGGACTCTGGGTAGACGCGGTAGGCTAGGATCTGCAAGCGCCCCAAGGCAACACGGGCGAAAGCCTGTCCGACGATGCTGAGGAGGGAGATGCCACGGTAGTTGTTGCAGTCGCTACGGTCTCCTTTGTTTTTGTACAAAGTTACGATGTTTGCGTCACGCATGTCCTGTGGGATGTATCCCTGTTCCCAGCAAAGGCAGAGGAGTATGTGTAGGGGCTGGAACAGTGCTGGTTTTCCGCTCTTGAGGACTTCAGGCGGAATGCCATCGCTTCCAGGAGCCTTCACCACAGGCAAGGCAATCGATGGCTTTTCCGAGCTCTTCCAGGGTGGGCTGTGTGTCTAGCTCCTCCATAACAGGCAGGTCTGGAATGGCGTCCAGGGCAGTTCCGGTGACATTGTTTTGGGTTGCATATAACTCGAGATAGTGCTCAATCCATCGCTGCAGTTGTGACTTGAGGGGGGCGGTCTCGTAGCTGGGGGGGGGGGGGCTGTCGTCTTTTTGATACCCTCGTACATTCCTCTTGCATCCCCGGTGTCGGCAGCTGTCTGTATACTGTTGCAAAGGTTCAGCCAGTAGGTGTTGGCACAGCGGCGGGCGGTCTTCTGGGCGTTGATCCTTGCGATCCTGAGGGCTTGTAGTGTTCTGGGGCTAGGTGCAGCCTTGTATGCCAGGAGGGCTTTCCTCTTTGCCTCAGTCAAGGGCTCCATCTCCTCCCAGTTTGCCTCATACCAGTCAACATTCTTTCGCTCCCTCTTCCCGTAAGCTGTGATGGCTGAATTGTACACAGTCTCGGATATGGGACCACTTGGAGTCAATGGTGTCATCACGTGTCACTTTGGTGAGGGCTTCCCTCAGTTTACTGATGAACTGCTTCTTGGCGTGGTGCAGCTTCTTGGGTAATATTCGCACCATGCTGGCCACGAGGGAATGGTCCGTGTCGCAATCGGCACTGTGGTAGCTCCGGGTGAGGAGGACACTGGTCAGTTCTGCACGCCTGGTAATGACGAGGTCTAGCTAGTGCCAGTGGCGTGAACGTGGTTGTCTCCACGACACCTGGTGGATCTCCTTGCATTTGAAGAAAGTGTTGATCACACATAGGCTGTGGGAGGAGCACATCTGCAGCAGTCGCTGACCATTCTCGTTGATCTTGCCCCTTCTGTAAAAGCCGAGACAGGTGGACCAGGCCTCATGGTCAGCTCCCACTCTAGCATTGAAGTCTCCTATAATAATAATAATAATGATAATAATAATAATAATAATAATAATAATAATAATAATAATAATCTATTCTTTAGCTGTTTTTAATAATAATAATAATAATAATAATAATAATAATAATAATATTAATAATAATAATAATAATAATAATAATCTATCCTTTAGCTGTCCAAGGAATATGAAAGAGTAGCCATGGAGATTGCTGACAAAAGAGTCAAATCCTTCGTGAGCTGTTGGTCTAGCTGCATGTCCCGTATTGCAGAAAACTTTACTGGCGAAACAAGGTATTCAATGTTTGTCAATTTATAGGTTCTTCCATTCACAAATTACATGTATATTAATCAAGCCATTCATTCATCCTTAAACCACCATCAAGAAGACTTAAAAGAGCATTATTGCTTCACCTTTCTTTCTTTCTTTCTGTCTCTCTCTCTCTCTCTCTGTCTCTCTCTCTCTTTCTCTCAGACACACACACACAGACACACACTCCGAATAGTTAGAAATTGGACCAATATTCCTTTTTCAGACAGTCCTTTCGTTATCCGCTGTAAGCATAAAAATTCATGTTATACAAGAAACACAGAAAAACACATTAAAGAAGCCCTTAGATATGAGAACACACACACACACACACACACACACACACGCATTAATATCGGCAGCAGTGTTTTCATTAGTACATCCTTACATCATTGCTCTCGATTACTGATTACTGTTTCCTATTTTCCAAACCATTTTTGATGCAGCTAATACCAACAGCTTGTGTTATTTTCATGTCTTTTCCAGGAACATATTCCAACAGGGAGAAAAACTGCTCAACAAAGTTGATTCTGAAATGTTAATCAAACAGCTATCTGAACTCAACAAACAGAGTTTCTGTATACCAACATATCAGGTAAACGCCATTTCGAAAACTCCCGTCTTCGCAAGGAAACGGTTCTTATGATCCTTAGACCCTCTCATGCAAATCCTTAGACCCCCTTTCATGCAAATCCTTAGACCCTCTCATGTAAATCCTTAGACCCTCTCATGCAAATCCTTAGACCCCCTCTAATGCAAATCCTTAGACCCTCTCATGCAAATCCTTAGACCCTCTCATGCAAATCCTTAGACCCCCTCTCATGTAAATCCTTAGACCCTCTCATGCAAATCCTTAGACCCTCTAATGCAAATCCTTAGACCCTCTCATGCAAATCCTTAGACCCTCTCATGCAAATCCTTAGACCCCCTCTCATGTAAATCCTTAGACCCTCTCATGCAAATCCTTAGACCCTCTCATGCAAATCCTTAGACCCTCTCATGCAAATCCTTAGAACCTCTCATGCAAATCCTTAGACCCTCTCATGCAAATCCTTAGACCCTCTCATGTAAAGAAGTGTTAGGCTTTTTAGGAACGTTTGTTATCGATGTTGAGGTCAAGATCATTAATATTAGAAATTCTTTCAAACATAATCTTTGTATATTATAGAAATAAAAGAACACTTAAAATATGTATAC